>JZLH01S0202183.1:0-17532 GCA_001188425.1 Eucidaris tribuloides
TACACAACGTATTGATACAACACACCCATTGATGCATTGGGTATGCATTGTACGGTTTAAGTAAATATCAATTTATCAGACTTGGATGACTATAACTCTTTTTCCATACAGCAATGAATCTAGAATTTTCACAAGTTATTGATGTAATATTTGGGCAGTCTTTGATAAAACATGAATTCATACCTTGAAAGGGTTTTTGAAATATGGGGAAATATTTTTTGGAGTATTATTCACATTTTTGGAAAAAATCGCAAAAAAATCATTTTCTGCCCATATATTTCAACTTTAATGTACTTAAATCTTCTTAAATAGGGTACCATCTTGTAGAAAATTTAGTCCCCTTTAATATGATGTCACACACATGGTAAAATATGGTTCCGTTACAAAGTTATCTTCCGAAATATAAAAATTGATTTTTCAAGGCGGCCATTTTGAAAAAAATGGCTGCCACGACTCTCCTGGGCAAAATTTTTGAGGGCCCAATATCAGAATTTGCGTTTTATGTGAAAATCAACATCTGTGCCAAATTTGGTGCTTTTAGACAAAAGTGAACAATTATTCGACTTAACCGCCGGACTACAAGACCCCATTCCCCCCCCTTCCCTAGACTCCATCCCCCCACACACAAATGTGCAGTTCACCCGAGGACCCCTCCCCCTTCCCCCCAAAATATAATGTTTAGCATAGAATTGTCTTTAAAAAAATGCTGCTCCTAACCCACTGTGGTCAGAATGTTTGGAATTTACACCAAATTATTGCTTTTCAATTTCCATCCCCCCCCCCCACCCCCATTGTAAACCGCCAATGTTACATGTATGACACTGCTGGTATGCGAGCTAGGAATGTAGTCAGTTATAATGTACATACAAGTTGCTTTCTAATATCCACCCTTTCTTTTTGTGGACCATTCTCTATATTGATTTGCATGTTACATCATGTTGGAATGTAACTGTTTAATTAACCTGATTGTAGTTTGGGAGACAATTAGAATTGATTTGTACAATTGACTGGACCAAGGTAACAGTCTACACACATGCAATAATTGCTTCATGTCATGTTTTATGCAGCTAGACAATTACATGACCAAAATGCATGTATTTCTTCTGACCAGTCTGCTCAAAACTGATACCATATTCAATGTGTTAATATTGCACTGCTTGCATTTCATGGATAAAAAAATTATGATTTTTTTTAATGATGAGTTTATATTCACTTATCTTTAGGTCCCTCTGACCATTGTTCTCACTTTACACGATTAAAAGTCATCCAATAATTGGGTGGTAAAACTGAAAGTATGTTTCAATTTCATTATTGTGTCCCATCATATAAAGCAGGGAATTATTTACCTTCTAAAAGTTGTATAGCAAATTTCAGTCAATCACATATATTCAGTATAAAATTCTTCATAGTTCAATGTAACAATCTGTTACACTTCTGCAAATTTGTGTAGCAGTCATGCTCAAAATGCATCGCAAATTGCAATGCGATACCAGGAAAGTTATTCCCTGTAAATTTAAATGGATTATATATTGTGAAGTTGATATTGTGAAGTGGGTATATTGTGGAGTGGAAATATATTGTGAAAGGGAGTATACTGCACATAAAAAGGGAATAACTGTGAAGATGGAATATATTGTGGTAGAAATGTATTATAGAGGAGGAATATATTGTGAAGAGGGTGTAGGAAAATATGTGACACGGTTGGGTTTGCATAAACGTTTGATAGATGTAATGAGTAAAAGAAATATGTAGATTGTAAATGATTTGTGTGTCAATATTTCCTATTTTACTAAATGACGTGGACAGTCAGTTTTACCAACATAATGACCAGAACAGACATTTCCCCTTCTGTATTTTAAATATGAAAATATAAATATTTGCAAGTTGATTGCACTTGGCGATATTGCACAAGAAAGAATGTAGAAATTACAATAACGGACTTAGTATCGCGTAATTTAGCAGAGGAATATTATAGTACTAATATGCATAACCTAAAGACTTAAAGCACAAGAATAAATGAAATGTAGCTACATGACTAAGATTACATAAAAATATGCTTAGTGAAAAAAACAACGAAGCAAGAGATAAAAATGTGAGTTGAATGTCCAACAGTCCAAGAGTCCTTTAACTGACGCGAATAATCGTCGCGACGTAAAGTCGCTTCGCGGTCGCTGAAGCGACTTGCTAGCAGGACGTGGACGAATGCGGTGTGCGTAAATAAGTGAGAAAAGGGCTGCTCGACGAGTTGTGTCCGTGGTGAACTAGGCTCGGTTGGCGAAGCGCTATGATGGCGGACTCTGCTGAACTCGGAGACTTGTAGATGCGACGCTCGCTCGGCGTGTTGGAGCTAAAGAGCCTGTGCGGAGTAAAGTTGTTGGTGACATGCGTGGCTATTCGAACGGTTGCTAACCAGGACAGTGGGTCGCCGGATATGAGAATATGATGTCGATAGGATAAAATGTTCGAGGCAGGTGAATCGCCGAACAGGTGAGCTCTTGAACACAGCGGCAGCCGTGAATCGTGCCGGGAGCTTGTTGCGGAGAGAATCGGCACTATCTTGTGCTGCAGAAGATAACTAGGGCTGTCGAAGTAACAAGCCGAAATCTTCTGTGACGAGAAGAGGACACTGCCGGGTTGAAACATTCTAACAGGCTTGAGCAGTGCAAGAAATAGCGATGAAGTTGACTCAAGCAGATCGTGTATGCGAGTGACGAGAATGATGAAAACATGTTGAATATAAATCGCGGGGGAAATGAAATTTTCCCACAGAGAGGTCCACGCGACAATTAACAATGATGATTGGTTAGCAGAAGATAAAATCATGCGTTAATAAAATTGACCAGTGATTGGCTAAGAATAATCACGTGATTGCTAAATTTATCAAGACATCAGAATTATTGCAACTCTACGAACCGGTTTGAAACGGTTAGACTGTACATTCAACAAACATATGAGCGAGTGACCAAGTCACTACAGTACTACCACCAGACTCGAGGCTGTTAATCTGACAACCGAGAGGCGATGAAAAATTTTGAAAAATGCGAAGTATGAAACATGCTAAGAAAACGGAATGTTAAATATACGCACGTCCACGTAATTCGGGTCACCAATTGTAGAAAATAGTGACACGGTTTGGTGCATAACGTTTGATAAGATTGTAAAATGATAAAGAATGAATGTAGATGTAAATGATTGTGTGTCATTTCCTGTATTTTACTAAATACGTGGACAGTCAGTTTTACAAAATAATGATTCCAAGAACAGAACATTTCCATTTTCTGTATTTAATATGAAAATATAAAATATTGAAGTGGAATTGACTTGGCATATTGCACGAAGAAAGATGTAGATTACAATAACCGTGACTGAGTAATTCAGGTAAATTTAGCAGAGGAATATTATCGTGACTAAATGCATAACAGAAGACTAAGCATCAAGAATAAATTGAAATTAGCTACCAATGACAAGATACATGAAAATATGCTTACGTGAAAAACGAAGCAAGAGATAAAATGTGAGTTGAATGTCCAACGAGTCCAAAAAAAAAAATAAAAACAAGAGTCTTTAACTGAGCACCGAATTAATCGTCGCGAGTAAAGTCCGCTAATCGCGGGTCGCTGAAGACTGTGCTGGCAGTGACGTGGACGAGCGGTGTGCGTAAATAGTGGAGAAAGGCTCTCTACAGTTGTGTCCGGTGAAACTAGCTCGTGTCGAAGCGCTAGATGGCGACCTCTGAACTCGGAGACTTGTAGATGCCGACGCTCCGCTGTGTTGGAGCTAAAGAGCCGTGCGGAGGTAAAGTTGTGGGACATGTGCTATCGACGGTTGCTAAACCAGGACAGTGGGTCGCTCCGGATTATGAGATATGATGTCGATAGGTAACAATGTTCGAGGCAGTGAATCGCCGAACAGGTGAGCCTTGGAAAACAGCGGGCAGCCGTGAATCGTGGCCGGGACTGTTGCGGAGAGAGATGCGGCTATCTGTGCTGGCAGAAGATCAAGCTAGGGCTTCGAAGTATCAAACTGGACGCCGAAATCTTCGTGACGAAGAAGAGGAAACTGCCGGGTGGAAACATCTAAGCTAGCTGATTGCAAGTGGCAGAAGATAGCGATGAAGTTGACTTCAAGCAAAGATGCGTGTATGCGATGACAGAAGATGAAAACATCGTGAATATAAAATTCCAGGGAAAATGGAAATTGTTCACACAGAGAGGTCGCACGCGACAATTAAACAGATGATGATATGGTTAGCGAAGATAAATCATGTGTTAAAAATTACGCGTGATGGCTTAAGAATAATCACGTGATTGCTACATTTATACAAGACATGCAGAATTATTGCAACAGTCAACGAACCGGTTCGAAACCGGTTAGGCTGTAGCAGGTTCAATAACAAACTATTGAGGGCGAGTGACAAGTCACTACAAGGGAATATATGTGAAGGATATATGCTGTTAAGATGGAATATGTTGAAGCGGGGAATATATGTGAAGAGGGAATATATGTGAAGGATATAATATGCTGTGAAGATGAAATGTTGTGAAGTGGGAATATACATATACACATTCAAGGTGGAATACATTGTATATTGTGAAGGGGATCATGAAGGGGAAATATATTGTTAGGGGGGACTACAAAGGGGAATATTATGAAGGGCAGGAAATATATTGTGAAGGGGGAGTATAAAGGGGGATGATATTATGAATAGGGATTATGATGGGGGGATATTGTGAAGGGGCAAGGAATATATCATGAAGGGGGATTATGAATAGGGAATATTGTGAAGGGGGTATATATTGTAAAGTGGAAATGTATTTTGGAGGGGGAATGTATTGTGAAGGGGTATATATTGTGAATGAGAGTATAGAAATATGAAGGGGGAATATGTTGTAAAGTGGATGTATTGTCAACTGGGAATAAATTGTGAATGGTGACAACTTTGTGAAAGGGGGAAATGTAAATACTGTGGAGTCATCTCATAGTCAGCTAAGCATTCTTGCAATGATGCATTGGTCTGTTTGTCAGATGCAAAAGCTGCAAAACAATATAATGTAAAATCCCTATTTGACCAATGGTATGGACCCTATATCAGCCATACAACGTATAGATATAGCAATCACTGAAAATTAAGGTTTTTCAATCTCTACCTATGCAGGCCCCTTGAAGTAATGGGCTCTAGGAATGGTGCTGTCTACCCCTAAGTTATTAGTGAAAAATTTGCTAGTAAGTTATACTTATACAGTAGCTGTGTTCACATAACCACACTTCTAAAATATGCTCTGCGTTGTGCATCGTTCATCATATCATATCAGCCATCAATAACTTCCATTTTGTTCAGGGCCTCCCAGCTCCCACCAGTCAACCACTCCCTCCCCCTGCCCCCTGCCCCCTCCCCCCCCCCGACATTCCAAATCAAGTCTATTAACCCGTTGACTACGAGATTCGATAAATCCCCATAGACTTTGTACAGGGCCCATCCGGTTCCTGTAGGCAACAGGTTAATAGTAGCTCCATGTACATCACGGCCCCCAAATCTGCACCCAACTCTCATATCCGCTCTTACTAATAAATGATGGAAAGTAGGTGATGGAATATGTAATCACACGTACTGTCTACCCCTAGATTTTTTGTGAAAAATTTGCTCATAAGTTTATACCATAATTATGCTCTGTATGGTGCGCCATTCATCATATCATATCACTCAGCCGTCAATAACTCTCATTTTGTTCAGGGTCTTCCAACTCCCACCAGCCAGCCCCCCCCCCCTCCTTCCCCTCCCCCTCAACATTCCAAATCAAGTCTATTAATAGTAGCTTCATGTACATCACGGCCCCCAAATCTGCACCCAACTCTCATATGCACAGCTCTTATCAATAAATGATGGACAGGAGGTGATGGAATACGTAATCACACGTGCGGCCCGACGATCCAGGCAGACGCATGCTGCCCATTGATAATGCATCATTTACGATGAGCCGTAATACATTCCGGTCTCTGCGGTGGGGAGAACAGTTTGCAGTTTATTAAGGACGTGTTCACACGGCAGACAAAAACGTGATTGCCAATGTGATTGCAGTTCATGATCACTGTAACTACTGTATTTTAACCTGCGTGAAAGCAAACTAGAATCATGCAGTAATTTTAAATCAGAAATTGCAAAATTCATATTATCTCCTCGAGAGAAGTTTTCTTGAACCTTGAATACGTAGAATCCCGCGAGGGGGGGGGGGATTGTCATTACAAGGTGTACACCTTGCTTGTGTATGGACTTTCAAAATGGACCCTAAACAAGTAAATATGAATAGCTACACTTTTAAAGTAAGTCTTCTGTTAAAAGTATGCCCTTTTTTCTTGATTTTGATAATGTTGATACCCATTTTTTCTGTTCATGTGTACATCGCCTGTCCACAAAAAACAACCCTTTCCATGCATTTTTTCACACGCGCATGGCGTACACCTTATAATGGCAGTGCCCCCCCCCCTTACCCGGGGTAAATCATGATAGTAGTTTTTCTATAATAAGCTTAACTGTGATGGTAAATCAAGAGTATTCCAAATTATGTTATATGTTGTGTTTTCCTTCTATGAATGGCTCGACTTCTAAAATATGATTTGGAATGTGGAGCTTACTGTATGCAATTTACATATCATTAATCTCTGCTGGAATACCACACACTCTAGCATGTGTTTGTGTGTCACAGCCACATGATCCATCCAGTGCAGGGTTGATTGGCAGTGAACCCAGAAACACCACCTTGCCTCTTCACTAGTATGTTGATTTCTAGTTGCATATTGTCCACAAAGACATTTTTCTCAGGTGTATGGTTGGCAATTTTATCACCATGATTTCATTCGCATTTGCAATCACATTTGGCCGCCATGTTGAAACAGTCTAAGTAATGATGAGATCATACAGTTCAATGTTTCAGGTGTAAAGCCATAAAAAAGTACCTGGAACGTGTTGACCTAGATATCGACAAAAAAGATGTATATCCTTAAATTATGCCGATTAATGCAGATTGCAATTTTTCATTTGACTTGTAGATACAGCTGCAGTGTGTTTGGTGTATTAGTTGCTATTCAGTGGATAATTTTGTGTGTGGATAAGGTTAAATGTCTATTGAAAATCTTATGGTCATGGAAATTTTATTTGATTTCACTTGATTCAATTTACTTGATTTCTTATGTTAATTCTGAAATCAACCTGTAACCTCCAAGATTCTGATAATCCCATAGAGTTAACATAGGGTGCATCCGGTTCATGTAGCCAACTGGTTAGCTAGCGTGCATTTGGGTGATGAGCTACTGTATCCAATCTTCTTGAGCAAAATGAAACTCTGAAGGAAATGAAACTGAACTGAAACTTTCTCAATTCTAAAAATGGTGGTCCCTGTGGCTGTTCAGAAAAGAAAAAAAAGTGAATTTTACTTGATAAATAAAACTTATGATTCTCTGAGATAAGGGATGTTTGTCACTTTTTAAAAGTGATATGTACTGGAGATGGGTTTTTTAAGTGTGTGTGTGATGTGTGGTGTGTGTGTGTGTGTGTGTGTGAGGGGGGGGGTTATCCCCACAGTACTTATCCATACATACATAATATTACATTGGAGTGATGTTGATGATTATTTCAGTGCGTGCATGCATTTGTTCCATTCTAACCATTGTATAATTTGTATTCATGTCCTCCATACTCTCATCAAACTATTTATGTTTATATAACCATGCCAATAATATATATTAAAACTCTTATACCAGGAAAAAACATTTGTTCTCCTTTTCTAGTTAAAGGGAGAAACTTTTAGGAATTGAAGGGGGATATTCCTCAAATTTGGCAATAAATAGTTTACTTGTTTATTCTTTAAAATGTCCAAATAGTGTTGTATAGTTGGGTAGGGTGGCTGACTATTGAAGCATTTTCCCTCAATAAATATAAAATTCTGGGGAAAATTCTGTGGAATTTTGTTTCATCTTGCATGGCCGAAGTTTTCCGCCAGCGACCGAAAAATTGTTGTGTATTCTGTCTGTTCCGGAAATTTAAAACACCTCTCTTTAAAAAAAGAGGTATTATCCAGAAGAAAGGGGTAATGGGGTGTTAACAACCCCCTTTTGCCAAAGGAGGTGTTTGAACACACCAAAACACCCCCATGGATATGCATATGGTTTCATTCCAAAGTGAGGACGGTTTCCATGTATTTTCCCTTGAAGTTTGCAAGGCATAGTAATGATCAATCAGTGGCTCACTTCATGAAGAAAATTGTATTGCAACCGACCTTGAGTATATAATGCTCTTATACATTATTTATAGTCTGCATTAATGCAATCTAGGAGTGTGTAATTGTAATACTGATGAAAGAGTAAGTGTACATAATTTTAAACTCTGTTCAAGAAACGGGAGCTGTACACCGTACACATGCAGTTTTGTTTTGTCTGTATGCATGGATGTCCACAGAAAGGAGGGGGTAGGGGGCCGCACCTCTCTCTGATTTTCAAAGTGGGAAGGCATCATATTATTTCTCCCTTCAATCTCTTGCTTTCTAGGAGATTAGAGCTATAACTAAGAAACACATTCACCTTCTTTTTCCTTCTAAATAGAAAGTTATTGCAATTTACTAAAAAAATGTGTCTTTGAGGCACAAAGTTTTGGAAATACAATTTCCTTAAGTTTATGAAACATAAAATTGCCTATTATTGAAGTGGGAGGGGTACATGTAATCACCTCCCTAATGGTTCCCCCACTCCCTGGATAAAGAGTTCCCCTTCCACTTTTGAGAAGCTGTTAATGCCATTTCCTTGTTTAAGTTGTTTTGTAAACATCATGCCTACCAAAAATTAGTATTGACTTTAGAGTCAAAAGTAACTAAGCCAATTCATACTTACAATTTGTGCATGTGCAGATTTTATACAATGTATTTGATGTAAGCAGATATTGAAATATTGGTTGATTCAATATGTATAAGCCATGTGTTGAATTATGCCTAAACAGGATGCATATTCAGGATTATTATCTAAATAGGGGGTTTCAAGCGCCGTGATATTAGCGCGTATCTCGCACCCAAAGGAATGCCCATATACGCGCTGCGGTTAGACGAGGGGGTACATTAGAAAATGTCGTACAGCGAGGAAAAATGTTGTACACATACGAGAACTTTTGTATTTGTCAGTGCCTGACTGATGTGTGTGGCTAAAGAGTTGATCCAGTTTTCCAGTTAACCCATTGGCTACGGGAACCGGATGTGCCCTGTGTTAACTCTGTGGGATTTTCAGAATCTCGGAGGCAACGGGTTAAATAACATATAACTGATCATGTTTTGAAAATGAATCACATTATATTGTTGCTTCTGATGTGCTTGCTTTGCTTACTTTACTAAATTAAGAGAACAGATTTGAATTCTAATGGATAAGAAGAATAACACGTCTCACAAAGAATAATATCAGTGAGCTGCATTATTGGTAGACTCGTTGATTTGTATAAGTTTGTCATAAATTTCTAATTATATATTTTCTTTGAGTGGACTTAGATAATAATGAAAATATTGGATGGCTTATTTTCGGTGGACACAGAAAATATTGTACTCCTTATGAAAATATCGGACTCGTCTGCGACTCATCCGATATTTGTCACAAGTCACACAATATTTTCTTGTGTCCACCTCAAAGCCATCCAATATTATATAAATGTACAGGTAAAAATATTCTTTTCAACACAAACAATGTGACAAGCTACTTCCCCCCATGCTGTCCGTCATGCTGTCTTCAGAAGATGTGAAATTATTCTTTTGTTTTTAGGTGACACACTTGACATGGTTCCATAAATAATTTTGGGCCTGATTGGATAATCAGGTTACTTTCTGATCAATTGAAAACTCAAATATATTAGCCCTCCCCTCCCAAAACCAACCCCCGACCCCCACCCCCCCCCAAAAAAAAACCAAAGAGTTACAAATTTCTGTTCGACATCTAACAATATGTGTGTGTGTGTGTGTGTAGAAAGTGAGTAGGTCTATTGATTGTGAAAGGAACATGAAACAGGTGATAAATGAATACCCAACATACTTAAGCAATGTTCTGTTGGAGTTGAAATTGACCATTTAACTAATTATTAACTCAAATTTTTCTTTATTAATGCATCTGATGAGACTATTTTCTTCACCTGTTTTTTCTTTTGCAAGTACATTTCAGTTGCTGGAACTCTACTCTATACACTGGTTAGAGAGATTTTTTTTTTAGTTCAAGCTGTGAAAGAAGCTTACAGTTTTGATTGATTTTTAAACTAATTTGTGAAAAGCTACACTGTACTTTTTTATTAAACTAATCAAAATTTTCTCAATGAAACAAAATAGGAGAGAAAATGTAATTTGGCTGATATTCTTGCACACTCAGTCAGATTCAGATTTGAATAAATAAAATGATTCATACAGTAAGTTCAAGTTAAAAAGAAAGCAACTTTGCAGTTTCATTATGTTGTTCTTGGAATTTTCGAGATTGTTTAAGACATATATATCGAGTGAAAGTTAATAATGTGCACGCACCATCGATCTTTATTATAAACCACCGGATATGTGGTAATGCATGGATGTGACACACAACGACAATGTGTCGTCGTAATCTAACATTTCTATTACTCACAATCGGTCGTCACCCATCAATAAAACTTTTATCAGTTCCCAAAACCATGACAGTCACTGACACATCGATGGATGCAGAACAATTACAAATTCTCATAAAATGTCTCCTTATCCTGTGCATCCATGTAAATTTAGCTCAAACGATTTTATTAAAAGTGAGCAATAGAATGAATAATGTAACAAAAAGTTAAAGTAGTGATCTATCAAATGTGTGTGGTGATCATGATGAAGAAAATGTACAATGGCTAAAAGGGGTTACCTGACTCTATATCAAAACATTGAAGTATTAACACTTCGATTCCTGGGCTAAAAATCTAGGTGTATTAACCAGAAACGGGATTGTTTTGTACACGTGTGTATATCTTTCAAATATGTGAGATTTTCTGTAAAAATCCAAATGCTGTTAAGACCTTTTAACTCATTTTGTTGTTTCAATGTGTCTCCATTTTACTACAAATATCATTGGTAGGAATATCAGTGCCATTAATCACCTGAAATAAAAGCTATGGCATTGATTGTCTTCTTGGCGAACCAGTGCATGATTAGTATGTTAGCACCAAAAGTGTTAAAGTCACGATTTAGTTTTGGTTGATCAGACAAATGCTTTATCAGTATTTGTGACCCGTCACCACGATACCCTGATAAAGTCTCACAACCCAAAGGTAAGGAAAGTACCAAATATCGTAATTATGATATAAAGCATGAAAGTGAAGTGTCCTCAAAACTCAAAAGTTCTATGACCGTCACATGTTGCAAAAGTTTGAATATTTGTTTTTTACATCAAAATATTTTTCTTTCGATATTATGTTTCATAAGATGTGTGACTTTATAAGGGGATCATGGTGACAGGTCACATTTAATAAAGTATTTTTTGTCACAAAGTTTTTGTGAATTGGGAAGAACATCAATAGTTTCTGTACATCTGTAGATATCAATTGATTTAAACTGAATAAATTCACAAAATTCATTTGATCTTCAGGAATATTTGCAACAATATGATGAAGTTTGTATTGTTAAAAAGGGGATACAACTCTTTTCGCTATCATGCCTGTGAAAAAATATATAGTTTGAACTTGTCTCTTAACTCCAAAATTTGCTCAAATGTGGCAATGTTAAAACTTAAAAAGTGCTTGACACATTAAAGCCCAAGTATAGATTTGGTAAATGGTAACAAATGAAATTCTTTGCAATTATGTTTTTTAGATACACGTGTATTAGGGTGGGACGAAAAATACCTTTTTTCTCTGATCGACTTGAAACTCTCAGGGAAATTTCCTTGGGTATAAACTATTATTATCCTAAAGTATCAGTAAGATCGTAGGATGTTTCACCCAGGCAGTAAATTTTCACGAAATTGCCCTATAGCTCTGTATTAAGAGTATATACGCCTATAGGGCTTTATGTGTATTTGCCTTATAAGATATTACCCTCATTTATGTGTGTGTACCAGTTTTAATAACAGCATTTATACTACATAATTAATAGAGTGCTACCTGTAAATTGTTTCTCTAGATGTACAGTGTTTAGAACGCAAGGGCATTGTCAGGGTAAAATCTTTGGGGTGGGGTAAAAAATGTATTAAAAAACCTCTAAATTTCATAAATTACACTGCAAACCCCCCTGATTTTCTGATTTTTGGAAAATATTGGGGACCAAGGGCATCCCTTTTGCACCCCACACCCTTTCTCACCTGCTGTATGACCCCACCTTGTTCTAACATGACCTGGAGGCATACGCGAATGCAGGGGGGGGGTGTTTGTTGTCAAACAACCCCTTCCCCTTGGCTAACCCCCTTTTACATTAAATAAACCTTTTTTATATGGAATACACTCCCATTTTAACCGTAGAACACGATTTTGATTTAGGAAAAAACATTCTCCCCATCCCTTGCTGAACGGCTGGGTTGACCGGGAAAAATTGGGGACCTTGAATTTGGAATTGCAAATTTTACACCCCTACCCCCAACCCCACCCCCAACCCTTGAACAACTTTTTCGGCGGCTGGCTGCGCGGCGAAACAAAAATTGATCTGGAATTTGGAATGAATTTTATAATCGTCACTACTGACCTCCTGTTCCTGCCTGTTAGCAGACCCCCATCGCCTGATCTAACATGTCTGGACGGCAATACCGCGAACCGTGGGGTCTGTTTGTGTATGTCTAACACCCCCTCCCCCTTTGTGCCAACCTCCCCTTTTTATGTAAAATAAACCTTTCTCATACATGTAAAGAAAATCCCATTTTAACACGTAGAACACGATATCCTAATTTAGAGATTTTTCTCAGCCCCCCCCCCCCCTCTTTGCGAAGGCGCTGGGTTGACGGAAAATTGCGGACGGCTGAAATATCGGAATTCAAACTTTACACCCCCTACCCCCCCCCCAACACCCAGCACGCCACCACCCGACCGCCTTGAACGACTTTTCGGTGGCTGGGCTGCCGGAAAAAAAATTGGATTCTGGGATTGAATGAAAAGTTTCGGTCAGCTACTCCCTGCTCCTGCTGTAATGGCCCCACCCTGATCTAACATGGCCCTGGAGAGCCATACGACGACAGGGGGGGGGGTGTTTGGTTGTCAACACCCCTTTTTGGTAACCCCCCTTTTAGCGATAAGACAAACATTTTTATACAGAAACACTCCATTTTTATCACCGTATAATACCATGATTCTATACTTAAATGTTTCCCGCAGGCCCCCACTCCCCCTCCCCGCTAAAGCGACTGGGTTGGGCAACGGAAAAATGTGCCTAACATATTTTGGGGAAATTTAAAATATTTAGACCCCTACCCACGAACCCGCGCCCCCCCCCCAACAACTTTCGGGCGTACGGCTGACCTCAGCAAAAAAAATGGGATCTTGGATTGGTGGGGCCAAACGGCGGGGGAGGGGAATTGTGCATGGGTCAGAAATCCTCTTCCACATGCGGGGAATACCATCAGTTTTGCCTGCTAAAAATTGTTTAAACTAGCCCAAACAGAAAGCCAAACACCATCCGATAAGTAGGGAGTGGGGCAGGGGGCCGCTAAGAATCATTTGTTGCCTACCCCCCCCCCAAAAAAAAACTCCTTGTCAAACATCAAGCCAAACGACATCCAACAATTCCACATTAAAACAAACAATGGTAACAGGATTTAGTAAAAGACCAAAATCGTATGGGGGGGGATTTGATATTGTGTCCCCTGTCTGTCTATTTTTGGGAGAGAATGTCCCCCTCGTTACCGTTCAGGAGGGTGTGGGGTGCAGAGGAGGCGTACCCTCCCCGATATTTTCCAAAAATCAGAAAATCAAGGATTTTGCAGTGTAATTTTAGAAATTCAGGGTTTTTAAACATTTTTTACCCCACCCAAAAGATTTTACCCTGACACTGCCCTTGTGTTGTAAACACTGTACATCTAGAGAAACAATTTACAGGTAACACTCTATTAATTATGTAATATAAATGCTGCCATTGAAAGTGGTACACACACTTAAAATGAGGGTAATATCTTATAAGGCAAATACACATAAAGCCATATACAGAGCTATAGGGCAATTTTGTGAAAATTTACTGCCTGGGTGAAACATCCTCCGATCTTACTGATACTTTAGGATAATAATAGTCTATACCCAAGGAAATTTCCCTGAGAGTTTCAAGTCGATCAGAGAAAAAAAGTATTTTTCGTCCCACCCTAACGTGTATATTCTAATAATACCCTGAAAATTGCTCACTCTGAAACTTTCCTATTTTTGAGAAATTTACTCAAAATGTAAAATCTCTGGGTGGGGGGGGGGGTGGGGGTGAACCCCAAGATTTCCCATAGGTAAAGTACATACCGCTACATGCTCTCTTTAATGTAAACATCATAATTTGTCAGTATAAACAATTTTCAGTAGGTATGATGTTGTTTTCTGATGTCTGGGGTGACAATAGAATACTTTATGACAGATTGACCAAAAATTTGTCTGATTGACCAAAACTATACTTTGGCATTACTGGTATAGTATTTTGCTGTCTTTACCAGATAGTGCAGGGAAATGGTAACATGTATATGTAGTTGGTCAACCATGAACGCACACATATTATATTTACGCACCTCTTTTTCAAAATTGCTTCGTATCAGTCGCGCAGCAGACCATTATATTGGTTAAAGTAAGAGGTCACTATACAGGGTGGCCCAGAAAGAATGCACCACTTACGATCATTAATTTCTTCAACATCACGAGTAAAATGCCATTTGTCATTGTTTCATTTGTTAGACCATTCTTTTCCCGACAAAAGGATACCACAATGATTGAGTTTGAGTAAGGCGTTTGCATCCTAGTGCCATTTTTCTGAGGCAATGGCATTTCCGATATTTGTTTCTTTCTCAACTGCATCAAATCTCGGAACACCAAAATATTCTCACGCTACGGCGTGCCATAGAATAAGTGGGGAGACAGACCATAGGAATGCCTCGCTTTGATACGGAAGACAATGGTAAGGTATGGCTTCCATTGTCATGGCGACTTGCTCATTCTATGGCACGTCGTTACGCAAGAAAATTTCAGTGTTCTGATGATTGCTGGAGTTAAAAAATATCAAATTTAGGAAATTACATTGCCTTAGAAAAATAGCCCTAAGATCCAAACACCTTAATGAAAATCAATGAGCATGGTATCATTTTGTTGGAGAAAGAATGTTCTAACCCGTGAAATAATCACCAATAACATTTTGTGGATGATGTGGACGAAATTAAAGGGAGAAGGAGCCGGCAACTAACAGACATAAGTTAAGAAAATATTTGAGTTCCTGTCAACCAATCAGATCGCACATGCACTAGATTGAAGGTGACCATGCGTGACTGATGCATGCATGTTAGTCACGCCATGGTAATGTATGCACTATTTGAACCGATAAGCTCCTCCCCCTTTAGCTGTTTCTACAAGTTTTATCCCCACATAAAACTTGCAAAGACGTAAAATAAACACAAATTAACTAATTTATAGGGCCTTGCTGAGGGTGAGTATCACACAGCACCTCTTATTTAGGCTGTCTTTATCACCATGTACCATAATTCTCACAATACTCACAATGGCATTTATTTTCTTAACTTATGCCTGTTAGTTGCTGGCTCCTTCTCCCTTTAATGATCACAAGGGTAGCATTTTTTCTGGGCCACCCTGTATATTATTTTGATGCTTTGGTGCATGATACACAAGTGTCTAAACAGTAATAAGCAAACTATCAAACAAACAAAAACTTAAACAAAATAGAGGAGGCCATGACTCCGAACAGCTGGTCATCCAAAGGTTTTCATCCACATGCATGGTTAGGTATATGTAATGTGTGGAGAATCACACCTTAGAAGTTCAGTAATTATGGTCAGAATATTATATTGACCGGACATAATCATAGCCATAATGTAATTGGCTTATCTTAGGAGGACCCTGGACCACTGTACTTATACTGTATGTGTCATGGCATTAATATGCAACGTGTGACATGCGAGGGTGTGTTTTGGCATGCATCTTGATGATGAGTTTTTGGGAAGGGGTAAATTTAGAATACTGATTGCATGGAAGGGAATTAGTAACCCTGTGATGTATTGTAGCAATACTATATGACCATTCAAATAGTTCATAAATTCAAAAAAAAAAGAAAAGAAAAAGAAAGCTGTTGAAACCAAAAATACACCCTCAACGACAAATTTATCATCATCGTCATCATCATCATCAACCACCATAACAACAACTAAAAATTACTCTTCTTAGTATTCGCGTCACCCTGGCATCTCTAGATGAATATGAATTGACTATTTCATTGTTGTATCATGAAATCAGCTTGAAAATAAATGAGAAACCCAATATTAATTTTAATAAAAACATGTACAAAAAGTTGTATGTGTTTTAAATGTAATCATAAAAGTAAGAATGAAAACATGAAATATATGACAAAAGCCTTACAAAACAGCTTTAACTTTTGGGGTGCTTCATTCACTTATTTGCACAAATCAATAAATACACTGAAGACAATGAGTAGAGATTTACTAATCCCCCTTAATCCTCTCACTCAATACAATACCCTTGTCATAGGCCTAGCAAGTTATTTGTATCTTCTATAAATGAAATAAATATGCCTTTGTGCAAAAAGTCTAAATTGCAGAAGAAACCTAGTATATTGAGTCTGAAGTTCAGGTTTAAAAATGTGGTAAATAAAAAGTGTCCCATCCCCAAATATTCTTTAACAGGGTGCGGTCAGAGAATTGACCATAGTGCTGACATGCTGGACATTGATGATGCGGAGATGCAGCAAAATAAAAAAATATATGTAAACTACCCAGACTTTATACTCGTTTAAGGGGCATATACAGGTTTTTTTTCGGATGAGTCGTGATCATATTTTTTTGGACCGTTTCATCATGAAATAACAGCAAGATATGATTGAAATGTACCTTAGCAATGCTTTTTCATTTCTGTCACTCTGAAAAGGCCCATGAAAAACAAAATGTTTTTGGAAAAAATGTGGACCTTTTTATTTGTTTTTATTCTTGTGGTGTTGGATGTAGGGGGGGGGGGTTATAACCCTCATGACCCCCTCTCTCCCTTGCATACACCCATGCATTTGATGTCTGGAGGTCGTGTATGATATTAAGTCTATATTGTCATGCCCCGCAGGACAGACAGGCAATTACATGCCACTGGAACTTGGGCTCAATGATTAGCACAGGAAGACAGCGATTATTCAGCTAGTCTGTTGTGTTTAGCTCTGTGGGTTTTTGTGCGTGTGTCTCATCATAGGCAGTCAGCGATGAAAAATGTTTGGGATGTGGTGATGTCGATCTGTAGTAAGCCATGTTATAGCCAACCAATTTCTGTTCATCTGAATTTGGTTGTGAATTCTATTGTATGTTGCACTCACATTCAAAGTAACACCACTCCACTTTCCAAAT
>JZLH01S0202184.1:3150-15581 GCA_001188425.1 Eucidaris tribuloides
AGAGATAATTTCAGAGTGATTCAATTCTTGTATAAAATTCGTATCTTTGGTTGTGGTGACAGGGCTCATTTCGAAATATCTAATATCCAAGATTGTAATCACGTGTCAGGAACGAAAAAATTAAAATTGCCACATTTTCTATAAAAGTTCGTCCTAAATAGACACTATATCACCGGAAGCTCCATAAAAAAGAAATAATATATATCTTAGCATTCATATACTAGTGTCGAATGGACAAATTATGCATGTACACATTAGAAGACAACATCTGTAGACAAGTTTATGCTGTTATCACAAAAAAAGGGTTCGATGAAAATCGGCATACAAAGTAATGGCCGTGGACAAAATTTCTAAATAATAGCAGCAGTACATTGGGAAAACTGTAATTGTCGATCATTGATTTCATTTTTCAAGATCTTAAAAATGATTGTTTTGACAGCAAGTGTTTTCAACAGGCGTATAACTCAAGACACTATCAGAGACAGCTATAGCAAAAGTGATCATGTAGCTCAGATTTTTTTTAATAACTAGAAACATTGTTAGCGATGCCTTAAGTGTATAAGTGAATTCTTAAATGAAATGATAATATGCCTAATATCTTGATAATCTTTGCAAGATATTACTGTAGAGCGTTCGACACCATATATTAAGATATACAGACCCATATATACATCCCTTGCTGTGGCCATGTGTTGAGACAAAGAAGAAAACGAATGTTTGATTTTATCCAAACGATAATCGAGCTTCAGTTGCCATTGTGGGAAAGCCTATTACCTACTACGTTATCTGGTCGAGTTAAAAGCGGGCGCATATTTATATTCTCTCAGCACAGTAATAATCTTTATTCACACTGAGTAAATACAAGCTTGAATGTCACATGAGACGTAAATGAACTTGTCCTATGTTTTCAAACATAGAGTTTGTGTCTCACTGCCCTCTTTGCTTTGAACGTACACACCAATACATTTATTAGTGAATCATTCTAAAATGTCAACAAATTATTGGATAAATTGATTATAATCACAAGTGTTTTGATGGGGATATGATTTAGCGACAAAGGACTGTACCTTCGTTATCAGAACACGCCTCAATCTCAAAGCTGTGGTGATCAGACTAATGGAGTCCCCGGAGAGCACATTTGTCAATATCTCTCTAGACATCCCATGTAAATCATGCGCGAATCACACAGAGATCTTTTTTAGTAAAAAGTGACGTTAGCAAAACCGTAGGAGTTTCCGCTGGTTTACAGGTATGTCACGTCCGGCGTAATACAAAACCAAGAGACACTTTCGCGAAAACCTTTAAGGAGAATCTGTTTTAAAATCTAATTATGTGAAATTAGTTTGTGCTCGGTGCTTAATATATCATGAATCAACTAATTAATAAGATTATGAATGGATTGTAAACCTGTGACGTTCATGCTATGTTGCATGGCAATGTTAGCAGATAGTTGGCACTCCCCCCACGCCAAGATAAACGACGGGTTGAACTCACGGTTTTTTACCTTTCTCCGATTGTTATCACATCTTAAAGCTATAAGTCCTTCGTATTATTTCAAGTCGATACTATCCATTTTGTTCACGATAAAATCTGAGGAAAAACCTCAGCTGATCAAATATTGCGAAACAGTCGCTTGCGGAATCAGAAAAAAAACTTCTTGTGGTATAAAAGCGTCGTAGCAATGATCTACCAAATTAGTAATTTTAAAAGTTTCAATTCTATTTCATGTCGACAAATTGTTTACCATAAGACCTTCAAGCCCTGTTATTTTTTAATTTCATTCATCTCTATTCGGACAATCAACAACTCTAAAATTGACAACACCATGACCTTCGTAATATCTGTCATTGCGTTATTACGTAATGTCGACGTTTTCCTGCAATAAATTATCCATATAATTAAACACGGTGACAGCTTGTAAGCAGGCTAGATCCTGCTCTACGTTTGGTCATCGAATCAAAAAGTGTAATTACTTGGAGAGGCAAGACGGAACATGTTTTACGCGTCAACATTTCGTCCAATACGACTGTTACATCTCCACAAAACGCGCGGTCAAAAAATATTTCAACGTCACCTTGAGAAGTTATATGTGACTGGAAAGGCCAGTCTTGTATCCTTATAATAATTCCGTGTTTGGGCAACGTCTTGTTGGTTTGTCCACACTCGTTTTCACAAGATGAAAACCTCAAGGTGATCGCGCAATACTACTCTCGCAAATGTACCCTACATAAATTGCGCGGAGATTCTGAAGGGAAGTCCTTTTGAATGCCGCGTTGTCTGTGGACAATCGTTGCCATAGTCTATCAGGGCTTGGTATATTTTTGAGCTTCGTGTGTGTTATGGGTTGCGATCACCTTATTGAATATACTCCTGTAAAACAAAATTGTGGGAGTACAATAATCAAACTTTGGACAGAGCGCAAATTGCAAATGAAGTTTTGTTCTAAGCGCTAATTATTACACTGATACGTGTTACGTTGGTAGAGCAATGTACAGACAACAAACAGAAACATAGTCCCGGAATAATACTTAAAAGTAAATACATGGATTAAAAGACACATTCCAAAATCAGAATAGAACCTTAAAAATGTATTTGCAGGCACTAAATTAACCGATTTACTGTAGTTTCTTTGTATTTGTTATTATTATTTTTTATTGTAATAGAACAGACTCTCATAATGTTCTTTAAAGTAGTTTGTTGCGTGGACATGGAAAAACGAAATTATAACGAAACTATATACAGTTTATTATCGACCATCAGTCTATGGGACCCTCGTCTATCGAACCTTAGTCAATAGCACCCTCAGTCCTATCGAACACCTCAGTCAAGTAGTACCGTCGCTATCGAACCCTAGTCAAAGGACGGTCCTCAAGTCTATCGAACCCATTCAGTCAATAGTACCGTCTGTCTATCGAAGCCCTTAGTCAATAGGACCTCAGTCTAAGCATCGAACCGCTAGTCAATAGTACCGTCGTCTAATCGGACCATCAGTCAATTAGAAACCTACGATCTATCGACCATCAGTTATATAAGGCTCGCTCCATCGTCGATACGCTCGATCATGGACAGTTCAGTCATATAGGACTTGGACTGGACCTCGGTCTGTAGCTGCATCATTCGACCATCAGTCTATAGGACCCTCGTCTATTGGAGCTAATCGGTCTAAGGACCCTCGATCTTATCGACGATTGCGAGTTCTATAGACTCCTCGTCTATTGAGCTCATCAGTCATAGGACGCCTCGATCTATCGAGATTGTCAGTCATAGGACCCTCGGTCTTGCAGGTCATAGAATCGATACGACGCAATTAAGGACCTCGTCTCGACATTCTAGGACCCTCGATCTATGGACCATTCAGTCTATAGGACCCTCGGTCTATCGAACCTTCAGTCATGCAGTAACGTCGGTCTATCGAGCCCCTCCGTCCGTAGAGATTCCGCCTATCAGTATCCCTGTGACGCTCGCTAGTGAAGCCTATGTGATATTAGATACAGATAAACATAGGAAGATTACTAAGCATGTGCGGCTGCTGTCGTTAGCTTAATTGCCTGCAGACTACATTGTAAAGCAGCGCGAACGTCTTCATCGTGGTTGCGCGGCACAAATTGCTATGGCATGTTATCACAATTACAACCGTCAACATGGACAGAGGTGACAAATAGACGGCTTCCCGCTAAAGATGCCATATGATTCGGCAAAGTCAACTTTGGATCAATATGTTAGCCGTTTTTGAGATGAGGTTCCTGATTTTTTTTTTTTTATTTATTGATTAAGAAACAATTTGTCGACGGAGTTTTAAAAGGAGATTTTCCTTCATTACCTAACGGCCTCCCCCTCGACGCCTGTATAAGATAAAGTAAACATCCAAGGATTTTTTTTCGCAAATTGTTCATTAGTAAGGATTACGGGGAGAAACACCCTAGCTTGGTGAATAGAGCTACCAGGCAGCATGGGCTACTAGTTGAAAAATTGCCAACCCTTTTTATCAGGTGGTATCACCATTGATTTCAGAACTGCCGAATCGTTTTCGAGGGTAACGGTGGTAAGTTAAATGTACTTGTTGCTAAAAAACATAAAATCTGCTCTGATGCGTTTGCCAAGAAGTGTTCAAAATAAAGGGATAGTGATTGCTCGTCGCTTAAGGCATTAAAAATTATCTCATGCAGGCAGAACAATAACCATTAGAATCGAACTTGACTTGATTGAAGTATCTTACTAACGTAATGGTCGCATTTGGACGACATTTTTGTGGAAATTGTACAATTTTGCGCAATATTCGGCACATTTTGCCTCGCGAGGATCTTGGCAAAATATGTTACCGAATTTTGTAAACCATTTTTCGCCGAAATACTGGTAAATTTCGCGAAACAAATGGTCGTAAATCCAACCGGGATTAACAACATTTTTCACTTTAGGCATGGGTTTCTCACACCTCAGTTTTATGATTAAACTACTGTCAATTCAAAATACCCTCACCCTTGATGTTAAATACGCCTTCCTAATGTAACAAATATAGTTTGTTTGTTTGTTGAATAGTCTGGTGAAATCTGGTAGTGATCGTGATAATATGAATGTTACCAAAGAAAGAGCCCATGGCCCCTGGGAAGCGGGGTGCTGGGGGGCTGAAGCACCACCTGAAATTTTGCAAGGGGTGGCGCCATGCACACCCCCCTGAAAAATTATGTAATGTAATATGCTTGTTGCTTACAACCAGTCGACAGCCGACAATGATGGCGCTTTCACACACACACACACCACACACACGACTACACACACACACACACATCACACACACTACACACAACACATCACACACATCACACAGACATCAACACACAGGGCACACACATCAATTCACACACACACGACACTCACTCACACACAAGTGCACACACGCACACACAAACAACGACACACACATAACAGACGAAACACACACACACACACACAACACACAGCCAACACACACACATCACACAGCATGGGCACAGCACAGACCTACAATCACAAAAAAAACCTCAAGTAGAATTTTAGTGATGAGATGCTTTTAGTTAGAAATAGCTAACATCCCTTGAATGTTATGAATGATGGACTTTCTCTTATTATACTAGGTAGAATTGTAAAAAAGGGACCTGTGTAGAAAATTGTGAAAATTTGTTGGTTAATAAGGAGAAAATGTAATTAATTGCGAAGTTGTATCATATTTATGATATTTACGATTAAATGAAAATAAGAGGATATATTTGAGGTATTTGGTGTTGTGAACAAGAAATATATTAAATTGCAACGTTACATGATAATCGATTAAATCAGAAGGCAATTCATCAGAATATCAGTATGGGCAAAGAGTGGACGCCGTGTGTGCAATAAAGAAGAAATGAGAAATATATTCGGCTAACGTTTTCTTTTTGTAATTGGAAACATGTCTATGAAACATCACATTGCATTCCTCTGAATCCTTAAATTTGTCAAAAATTTCTGAAAGAGTATGTTTCGGCGAATTTTTTATTTGATCTAAGTTTAAATAGCATTGTATACAATAGCATAAAATGATGTTTACAAACAAGTTCGTTTAGAAAAATGAAAATCTGATCTTATTGGAAGAATCAGATTTTCTTTTCCTAAACAGAACTTGTTTGTAAACATCATTTTATGCTATTGTAATACAATGTATTTAACTTAGAATCAAATAAAAATTCGCCGAAAACATACTCTTTCAGAAATTTTGAAACATTTTAAGATTCAGAGGAATGCAATGTGCATGTTTTCAAGAATGTTTCCAATTACAAAGAAAACTGTCCGAATAATTCTCATTCTTCTTTTATTGCCACACACGGGTCCACTCTTGCCCATACGTGATATTCTGAATGCCTTCTGATTTAATCGATTATATGTAACGTTGCAATTTAATTATATTTCTTTGTTCCAACACCAAATACCTCACCATATATCTCTCTTATTGTTCATTTAATCGTAAATATCATAAATATCGATACAACTTCAGCATTAATTAGCATTTTCCTCTTATTACCAACAAATTTTCACAATTTCTACCAGGTCCTTTTTTACAATTCTACCTAGTAGGTAATAAGAGAAAGTCCATCATTCATAACATTCAAGGGAATGTTAAGCTATTTCTAACTTAAAAAAGCATCTCATCACTAAAATTCTACTTAGGTTTTTTTTGTGATTGTAGTGTTCTGTGTTTTGCTCGTCGCCCATGTACTGCGTTGTGTGGTGTGTGTGTTGGCTGTTGTGTTGTTGTGTGTGTGTGGTGTGTTTGTGTGTTCCATGTGTGCGTTGTTTGTGTGTGCTGCACTTTTGTGAGTGAGTGTCGTTGTGTGTGAATTGGTGTGTGCCCTGTGTGTTAGTGTTGTGTGATGTGCGTGTGTGTGTGTGTGTGTGTGTGATGTGTGTGTGGTGTGTGTCGTGTGTGTGGGGTGTGTGTGTGTGTCGTGAAAGGCCAATCATTGTGGCTGTCGACTGTGTAAGCAAAGCATTATTACATACATAAATTTTTTCAGGGGGTGCTGCGCACCCCCTGAAAAATTTCCAGGGGTGCTTCAGCACCCCCAGCACCCCCGCTTCCCAGGGCCATGGCTCTTTTCTTGGTAAACATTTCATATTCATCACGATCCTACCAGATTTCACAGCATCAACAAACAAACAAACTTATTTTGTTACATAGGAAGGCGTTATTAACATCAAGGTGAGGGTATTTTGAATTGACAGTATTTAATCATAAAACGAGGTGAAGAACCCATAGCCCTAAGTTGAAAACATGTGTTAAGTCCGGTGGCATTTTACGACCATTTTCGCGAAATTTACCCAGTTTTCGCGAAAAAATGGTACAAATTCGGTAACATTTTTGCCAAAAGTTCGCGAAAATGTCCGAAATTAGCGAAAAATTGTACAATTTCTCACAAAAATGGTCGCAAAATGCGACCATACGTTAGAAGTACTTCCAATCAAGTCAAGTCGATTCTAATGGTTTGTTCTGCCTGACATGGATAATTTAAGCGCAGCAGATCAACCCTATCCCGTTATTTGTGAACACATTCTTCAAAACAGCATCAGGAGATTTTATGTTTATTAGCAACAAGTACATTTAACCTTACACCGTTACCCCTCGAAAACGATTCGGCATTTCGAATCAATGGTGATACCACCTAGATAAAAAGTTGGCAATTTTACAACTGTAGCCCCATGCTGCCATGGTAGCTATTCACCAAGCTAGGGTGTTTCTCCCACGTAATCCCTTACTAATGAACTATTTGCGGAAAAAAAATCCTTGGATTTTAACTTTATCTTATTCACAGGCGTGAGGGAGGCGTTAGGTAATGAAGAAAATCTCCTTTAAAAACTCGTCGACAAATTGTTTCTTAATCAATAAAAAAAAAAAAACTCAGGAACCTCATCTCAAAAACGCTAAATATTGACCAAAAGTTGACTTGCGAAATATTGGATCTTTACGGAAGCCGTCTATTTGTCACCTGTCCATGTTGACGGTTGTAATTGTGATAACATGTCCATAGCAATTTGGCGCGCAACACATGAAGAGTTCGCGCTGCATTTACATGTAGTCTGCAGAATTAAGCTACGACAGCAGCAGCACATGCTTAGTAATCTTCCTATGATTATCTTGATCATAATATCACATAGGCTTCACTAGCGAACGTCACAGGGATCTGAATAGGGGGAATCTCTACAGACGGAGGGCTCGATAGACCGACGGTACTGATGACTGAAGGTTCGATAGACCGAGGGTCCTATAGACTGATGGTCCAATAGATCGAGGGTCCTATAGAGCGATGGTCCGATAGACCGAGGGTCCTATAGACTGATGGTCCGATAGATCGAGGGTCCTATTGACCGATGGTCCAATAGACCGAGGGTCCTATAGACTGACAATCTCATAGATCGAGGGTCCTATAGACTGATAGTCCAATAGACCGAGGGTCCTATAGACTGATGGTCCGATAGATCGAGGGTCCTACAGACCGATGGTCCAATAGACCGAGGGTCCTATAGACTGATGGTCCGATAGATCGAGGGTCCTATTGACTGATGGTCCGATAGATCGAGGGTCCTATTAACTGATGGTCCGATAGATCGAGGGTCCTATTGACTGATGGTCCGATAGACCGACGGTACTATTGACTGAGGGTTCGATAGACTGAGGGTCCTATTGACTAAGGGTTCGATAGACCGACGGTACTATTGACTGAGGGTTCGATAGACTGAGGGTCCTATTGACTAAGGGTTCGATAGACCGACGGTACTATTGACTGAGGGTTCGATAGACTGAGGGTGCTATTGACTAAGGGTTCGATAGACCGAGGGTCCCATAGACTGATGGTCCGATAATAAACTGTATAGTTTTCGTGTATAATTCTATTTTCCATGCACAGCAAAAACTACTTTAAAGAACATTATGAGAGTCATGTTCTATAAATAAATAAATAAATAAATAAACAAATACAGAAACTAAGTAAATCGGTAATTTAGCTGCCTGCAAATCATTTTTAAGGTTCTATTCCTGATTTGGAATGTGCTCTTTAAATCCATGTATTACCTTTTAAGTTTATTCCGGACTAATTGTTTCTTTTGTCTGTAATTGCTCATACACGTAACACGTACAGTGTTAATAATAGCGCTTAGAAACTTCATTGCAATTTGCGCTCTGTCAAAGTTTATTATTGTACTCCACCAATTTGTTTTACAGAGTATATTTTCAATAAGTGATCCAACCCATACACACACGAAGCTCAAAATATACAAGCCCTGAATAGACTAATGGCAAACCGCATTGTCCACAGACATACGCTGCATTCAAAGACTTCCCTTTCAGAATCTCGGCAATTATGTGGTAACATTTGCGGTAGTATTTGCGCGATCACCTTGAGGTTTTCATCTTTGTGAAAACGAGTGTGAACAACCAAAGACGTTGCCAAACCGGAATTATTAATAAGGATACAGACTGGCCTCCAGTCACATTAAACTTCTCAAAGTGAGTGAAATATTTTTGCCGCGCGTTTTGGGGATGTTAACAGTCGTTTGGACAGAATGTTGACCGTAAACATGGTTCCGTCTTGCCCTCTCCAAAGTACATTACACTTTGATTCGATGACAAAACGGAAGCAGGTCTAGCATGCCTAACAAGCTGTCACCGTGTTTAATTTAGGATAATTTATTGCAGGAAAACGTACGACATTACGTAATAACAATGACGATATTACGAGGTCATGTGTTGTCAATTTGAGTTTTGATTTGTCCGAATAGAGATGAAATGAAATTAAAAAATAACAGGTCTTGACATCTTATGGAACAATTTGTCGACATAGAAATAGAATTGAAAATTTAAATTCTAATTTGTAGATCATTGTACGACGTTTTATTACCACAAGAAGTTTTTTTTTGTCGCAAGGGACTGTTTGGCAATAATTTGATACAGCTGATTTTTCACTCAGATTTTATCGTGACAAATGAGTAATCGACTTGAAATAATACGAAGACTTATAGCTTAAGATGTGATAACAATCGAGAAAGGTAAAAACCGTGAGTTCAACCCGTGTTTATCTTGGCGGGGGACGTGCCAACTATCTGTAATTGCATGCACATAAGCATGACGTCACAGGATTTACATCATTCATAATCTTATTAATTAGTTGTATGAATATATTAAGACACGAGCACAAACTAATTTCACTAATTAAGATTAAAACAGATTCTCCTAAAGTTTTCGGAAAGTGTCTCTTGGTTTGTATACGCGAAGTGCATAACCTGTAACCAGCGGAAACTCCTCGGATTTGCTAACGTCATTTTTATAAAAATAATCTCGTGATTCGCGTGATTTCACGGGAATGTCTAGAGGATATTGACAAATTGCTCTCCGGGGACTCCATTAGTCTGATCACCCACAGCCTTGAGATGGGGTGTTCTGATAACGAAGAACAGCCTTTTCGCCTAAATCATATCCCCATCAAAACACTTGTGATTCTAATCAATTATCCAATAATTTGTTGACATTTTAAGAATGATTCACAAATAAATGTTTGGGTTGTACGTCAAGCAAGAGGGCAGTGAGACACAAACTCCTCATGTTTTGAACAACATAGGAACAAGTTCATTTACGCTCGTGAACATTCAGCTGTATTTCACAGTAGTGAATAAAGATATACTGTGCTGGAAGAATATAAATAGCGCCCGCTTTTGACTCGACAGATAAACGTATAGGATAATAAGTTTCCCACAATGCAACCTGAAAGCTCGATTATGTGATAAAAATCAACATTCGTTTTCTTCTTGTCCTCGAACCATGGCACAGCAGGGATGTATATATGGGTCTGTATATTAAAATTATAGGTCGAAACAGCTCTACAGTATATATTGTCAAAGTTATCAAGAATTGGCATTAATCATTTCATTTTCAATTATACTTAAAGGCATCGCTTAACAATGTTTCTAGTTTTAAAAAAAATCTGAGCTACATGATCCTTTTGCTAATAGTGTCTCTGATAAGGTCTGAGATTATAGCCCTGAAAACACTGCTGTTCAAAACAATCATTAAGTGCTTGAAAAATGAAAATCAATGATCGACAATTACAGTTTTCCCACATGTACTGCTGTATTATAGAATTTTGTCCACAGGCCATTACTTTGTATGCCGATTTTCATCGAACATTTTTTGTGAGTAACAGCATAACTGTCTACAGTGTTGTCTTCTAATGTGTACATGCATATTTGTCCATTCGAACACTGTAATGAATGTAAGATATTATTATTTCTTTTTTTAAATGGAGCTTCGGTGATATAGTGTCTTTTAGAGAATTTATAGAAATGGATTTTTCGTGCCGTGATTACAATCTTCATTTAGAATTTCGAAATGAGCCCTGTCACCACAACAAAACGAACGAAATTTATACAAATGAAAATCACTCTGAATTCATTCTTGTTGTCTTTACAGAGTGTTTCTTTATTTCATCACCTTATCGAAATCGTAGACGCCCTACATATCATGCGTGTGTCACGCGATTTTAGTCATACGATCAGTGTCTTTCTTTTTGTGTCAAAACTTTATTTTACTCTCTCGACGTCATGTGTCCAAGGGCAAACGTCTGAAACTCGATTTTTTTTTTAACAATCTTTGCTGAACATATATCAACTAGAAATATCAAGCAAGTTGATCATGCACCCATGGGGTTAAACGAAGCCGGACTTAACAGGAAAAAGCGAGTTTAGCATCCGTTATAAGGTGACCAACAAAATATTGAAGACTTGTAAGATGCAATTTTAAAGCTCGTTGATGTGAAAGTTAAAATAAAAGATTTGTTTTTCATGAAAAGATCCATCTATAATTTAGTAAATTAAAATTCGTAAATTTCATTTTTTTTTTAATAATGTGTATGCTCGAAAATGGCGTTGATGTTTCATTTCATATTTCTTGTGAATAAGTGCTAATTCGTCTACATGGAGTTCGCAAGCCAATATAAACGATTTTATTTATAGGAAATGATTTCCAATACAATCGTGCTCATGGTTATTCTTTGTTGTGTTGAAAATAGGTTGCATAAACTCATTTTTTGATTTTACTATTTTAATTAATCACGCTAGTGTAATCAAGGAGATGACCTCTCTCGTTTTAATTTTATAGGAAAAATTGTGTCGAGACTTGAAGGGTGGGAGAGGGCGGTCAAAATTAAAGGTCCTTGCCCTTCGGACGGTAACCGGCGACAGTATCTCAAAAGAAAAATGTTAGGGTTGCCAATGTGTTTTCACTTCAGAATAGGGTAAGAGTTAGGGGTTGGATTAGGGTTATGTGATGGAGGGTAGGGACATAGGTATACAAGTCTAAATGTGATCGTATAGTCTGACAAGGGTAATTTAGTCTGGAAACAGGGTTTGACTTTATGTCAAAGTTTGACTATGTTTGATGTACTATTGTTTTAATTTTGCATGTTGTTGAACAGAAATATGAATAAATGGAAGTTGAAATTGAAAATGGTCAGTTGGTTCGATGATCCCAGATACCAGTGTTGGATTAAACCGGTGTATCAGGCAACCTTCGTAAAGTGCTTCGAACCACTGTAATTACGAACAAACGAACAGACCTACAGTCGAGGATGGGGTGGAGTCCATTTGAGAAATTCACCTCAACTCTGAATGGAATGAAATATATTTGAAATGATATGGATATTTGAAGGGATATGTTTGCATGCAACTTTATATTTGTAATTATGTTGTAATCGATTTATCGTGTACTCAACTGGATTGAAAACATAATCAACGTATAGGGAAAGATGATGACGTCAAAATTGCCTCTGATTAGCGCTACGTGTGTAGCTTTAAGTTGAGGGCAGCAGTTGGATGTACACGGTCTTATGGGGTATAGGCAACAAATGATGGCCTAGATGGCCTTATTCCCGCAGCCT
>JZLH01S0202206.1:71775-86672 GCA_001188425.1 Eucidaris tribuloides
GTCAGAATCTGAACTACTAGCTCGAGCGCAGACGACGTCGAGTCACTTCGGATATCATGCATCCATCCGCGCCGCACTGTGCATGCAGCATTGCAGCGGTACGTCCGCAAGCTAACTAACATTCCTGATTGGAAAGATAGGCCTTGTATCGATCTCCGTATTTGTCCCCGGTACTTGCCGTGTGAATTTACTTTCTTCAGAAAGGATCAGATTCAAACACATCGGCGATTTTCTGAACATCGGTGAGTTACTGGCCATGCTTACTTGTCTTTCTTTGCTGAGTTATGAACATGGTTTGCACGTTTGTTTTGTCTAACAAGATGCTCCCCGCAACCCAAAAAGTGCCGTGGCGGGATCGCGTCGCGCCGTGCGACAGCGAAGCGAGTAGTTAGAGTGCCTGTACCTGTGTACTGTGCAGTGGCTGGGACTAGATCTAATTGTGCTGCATGTGTCAAAACAACAGTTTGCCGTCTGCTAGCCTAGAGGTCTTGTAATTCGGAGTTCCAAACACATGACCTGGTCTAGTGACAATGCCCTGTCATGTCACTCGTGGGTTTCACTTTCAATTTCGGTAGGCGTGCATGTCACTAACGTCCAATATTGTTGTTTTGACTGTTGACGTCATAAAAAACATGTTTAATAGATTCTACTTTAATTAGATCTAAAGTAACTTAAAATTTAAGTTTACCATTAATATGATTTTTTTGTCTTCTATTTTGCTGCTGCCTTTAAGTTAAATGCAGCAGCGAAATAGAAGACATAAAAATAATAACATTGTTGGACCTATTGTAAGACGCACCCCTCGACCCCCGTGAATGGTGCGTCATGGGTGGGTCATTTACCAACAAATAATGACGCAGGGTACCGTCATGGAAGCATTTGGTCCGTCACATCATGTGAATGGGGTGCGTCAGTTTGTATACATTTAAATAGGCCTAGGCACAGTCACTGTAAGAAAATGGTCCGTCATAGTCGAGACACACACATCCAGGTGCGTCATGGTATATGAAAATCCGACTCGCGTTTGACAAGTGACGCACCATTCTGGTGTTTGTATGAGGGGATTGATTGAAATTGACTTTTTTTTGGGGGGGGGGTGGCTGGGGGTTAGTTTACTTAGCTTAGCCAGTATACTGTAGCTCTACTATCTGTAGAGTGCTCCCAAGCCCATCCCCCATCTGTATACCAGTGGTCTGTAGATTGAATCTAACTTGTGTTTGGAAAGGGGTTTAGCTCACCTTGACCTTGAGCTATAACGATTGCTTTTTGTGCGATGTTCGTCATTCGTTATGCACCGCTCGTTGTGCATAAACTTTTCACATTTTCATCTTCTTGACAATGGGCAATTCCAAGCAAATGAGGGCATTTATCGAAAAATTAAAATGTCTCTCTCATGTTAATTATATGACCTATCACTAACCAAATGTCATGGATGTTCATAAATAATAAAAGTCTTTCAAATTGATAAAAATGATTTTTCATTTTCGTTGGATTCCTCAAGCTTAAGATCTCGAACCATCATTAAAATTGTATGTGTGGGACTGGAGGCCAAAAGAAATCACTATAATGCGAATTACACAAGTTTCTGTGATATCTTTTCTCAAAATTTTGCTAAAGGGAAAAAGATGGACTCATTATTGTATTTTTGAACCCATAATGATATTTTACTAGATTACCCTGGGTGAAATACCCTCTGGAGTCCCACTGGACAAACGGTAATGCGACTGACCATCGTTTTTCTATCCGCAAGGGATACTTTAAGTTAATACCAAACCTAAATAGTTATCTGAGACTTCTATGTCAATGTCATGTGGTGCAAGTAATAAAACTGGTAAAAGTGTTTCCATTTAAGAAAAATAGTGAATTGTAATAAGTGGATTGTTTGCCTTGTCCTTTTTGTGTCATGCGACTGACCGATTTTTACCATGTTGTGGCGTTCACAGTACAATGCCTGCAACATTTTTGATGGCATTATTTTAAAGCTTTGGGTGTCAAGTTAAAGTCAATGTGTAAACTTGACAGAAAGACTCATTCTTGTAAGACTGATACCACAAAGTTACAGACTTGACACATAATAATGTGACAATAGTGACGTAATGCGACTGACCATGGAATTGCCCAAATGCATGATAAGTTAAAAACCAAACTTGGTAGATAGGATCCTAAGGGGAAGGGGATTCAATGTTAAAATGGTACACCTGACCCTTGGGGGCTAAGTGGCAGGGCACAGAAGGGCCAAAACTAGGTGATTTTCAAACATCTTCTCTAGATCCAAAAATAATACCCAAGTCACAGTTTGTGTAGATAAATGAATAATTCCTCCTGACAATGCCCAGGCCCCAGAATGACCCAGGGTGGGCTCTTGTTTTTATGCTTGATGTATTTGTCCACATTTACAAAAACTGGTATTGTACAAATAGCCTATCTAATTGTAAATCATCCAATATTGCTGAAGTTGATTGTCCCCCGAATGAAGTTTGCTAGGGGCCTAAGATATGTGTGTGTGTGTGTGTGTGTGTGTGTGTTCCAAACTTCTACACAGAATTCTGAAATTATGCAAATTTATGAAAATTTATTCAAATTAACAAAAAATACTAATATATTTTACAGCATGTTTTGATTCTGTTTGTTTTATCTGATAGGGCTTGGTGGTGGCTTCCAAACTTCTACACTGAATTCTGAAATTCATTAATTATGCAATTTTTTTCATAATTTACGTAAAATGCCACTTCTATATTTCACTGCAGATTTCAGTTCTGTTTGGTTTATCTGATAGGGCTTGGTAACGGCTTCCACACTTCTACATAGAATTCTGGAATTCATTAATTATGCAAATTTATGAAAATGCTAACTTCAACATTCATGCCATTCCACAGATCTACACTTTTGGTGGGGACATTACTCACTGCATAATTTACTGATTCACTTGTTTTATTCTTTAGAAGTTTTATTGGATAATTATTGACAAGTCTTGTTCTAATTACATTTAGATATTAAAGAAAAATATTGGTCTTCCAAGTTGCAGTTGATCATGACAGGTCATCAGTTTAAGAGAGACTGAAGTCATTTAACTTTGAAGGGACTGGCAAGATTGGAAGAAGTCGTCAATGTAATAAATAATAATGAAATAAAGTATAGACCTTCTGTATAAAGTTTATGTTGTAAAAATGTCATAGTCATACTCCTACACTTTTTTTTAACACAGTACACTATCAGAAAATTCTGTGACATTGACAGTGAAATTTGTTGTGTGGCTACTGTATCTATGGGATTAATTTTATCAGGGCCTGAGATTAGTTACTGCCTTACTAGTGCATTTATGCTTGTTTCTCCTCAAGTAAACACATTCAAGACAAATCCTTCCAACCTAAATGTAAATAATATTACATAACTTTAGCCAGTGCATGTTTTAACTCATTTGGTTCTTGACACATTTATTTTTCCTCATCATGTCCATGCCCTTATTATTATTATTATTATTATTATTATTATTATTATTATTATTATTATTATTATTCTTATTCTTATTCTTATTCTTATCATCATTATCATTATAAAGATAATAATTACTTAGTTATTTAGTTGAGCAATAAAATCCAAAATAAACAACACATGTATTCAGCATATTTATCTAGAGTTGTTTGTAATCACCTCTCTCAAACAAGCCAAAAATTTTAGTAATCTTTTGATAAAGATTGAAATTATAATTTCTCACTAAATTATGTGATGTTTAATTTGATTTGACTGTAAATTAAAGCTAAAATTAGCTTTCCACAGCAATGTACAGGTATGTAATACATGTGTAAGTGTACAGTACAGGATGTCTTGGAGTTGGCAAGATTACTCAATGAACTTTGTGTGAACTTTGAAGTCCCCTAAAGAGGCCGTCTCTCTATCATCACAACAAAGGGGATTATTGTTCCCCATGTGAATCAGCTCCCTCCCTGACTGTGTTGAACAGTATTTCTCTCAACTCCATGGTGTCAGTATTGAGTAAGGTGTACAGTGAGGACTGTACAAGATCTTGCGCTGAGGTCTACTATCAAAATGATATCATTTTCAACTGAAAAAAGGACTGAGGACCTGTACACATGAATCAATGTAGAATTAATTTGGACTTCAATTGGAAATACTGTAAAAGGTGTGTGCATAGTTTATTTCAGCTGAAAGATCAGACTCTGATCTTTCTGCTGAGGTGTAATTCAGATAACCTTAACACCTTATTAACACTTTAGATGGTATACTGTGAAGCGTAGTCAAAATCTTGGGGGGTCCCCCCCCCCACCGAGATTTTTTGCAATGATTAGTAAAAAATCAAGAACATTCAAGAATCTTATTGGTGTGATATGACCTTTGGGCATAAAACTTTCAAATAAAAAAGTCGCCAAAACTAAACTTGTGCTTTAACTTTTTACAGGCATATGAAGAAGTAATTATTTTTTTTTTGTCACTGAATTCGTAAAAATTAACCATATCACAGTATTAGACTGTCTGAATGGCTATCGACATGCCTTGCCTGATCTACCACTTGCATACTTTCCATCTGCATGTATAGCAGGTCAAGTCTAGAGTGAGCTTGATTGATCCACATTCTAAAACTGTAACTGAAAGTTCCTATGAGTTGAATGAGTACCATTTCATAATTAAAGCTGGTGCTCCATCATCTTGATGAATGCTACATGAATTTGTTTGCATTGAAAACTGACTGCTATCTGGTCATAAGTAGCCAAACTCTTTCAGGAATTATGTAAAGTTTCAGTCAATGTACAGGATATTTGTGCAGTTAAACGATGAATTCATTAAAGACATCGTATTTGCAGTGTAAAAAAGGTAAAAAAGCTATGCGATCCTTTATGCTACTCCCACATGCAGTAGTGTCTCTGATAATTAGGTCTAAAAATGAAGCTTGAGTGCTTTGAAAATCAATGAGCAAAAAAATTGAGGCAAAAAACTAAAAACAAAATAAAATCAGTGGTAAATGTTAAGTAAGCTACACATGTCAAAGTTCGCACACTTGTTTTTCTATGCAATTTTATTCATTGTTTGCAACTTAAAAACTTGCAGAATGATAAAACTGAGCAAACTACTACCATGGAGCTACTAAATATATTTAGTATGTGCTACGACTGCACATGGGCCAAGTGAACATATCCTGTTTGCTGCCCCTGCAGCAGGTCAAGTTTACAGTTGAGTGAACAGTACTTTCAAAACACAATACTAGTATTTATTTTGAATAATATTTTGTGTTTAATGTGTACTTACCAGGTACTTCAAAGGCACTACTAGCTATTAATAAACCTGACCATAAACTGAATGAAAATGGTGTATTTTCAAAGGGAGGAGGGGGGGGGGGGATGAATATTGGTAATTTGGACTTCAGGTGTATGAATTATTGTAATGAACTTGGCATGAATAGGGATGGACTGAAATATCCGGGATTATCTGGAACTGACAGGACCAAGGTCCACACTTTTGCAGCAATGTTATGTCAGTGTTGTAATACCAGGAAGTTGCGAGATGACTTCACAACTACATGTACATGTATGCCAGATCTGTGTTACAATGTTTTACAGATGAATCTGAAAAAAAAAATACACAGGAAGAGGTTGGATGCAGAGATTTGTTCTTTTCCTCGTGTGATATTGTGATAGTATGAGAAGTTAGGGCTCATGCTCACCTCACAGATGTGTATGCACAATGACACAGACTCCGAGTCCGACACACTTATAGTCTGAGCATGGAGCTACAAACACGCTCCATGGTCTGAGTCTCGAACCCTTCTTTCTGTTAGCAGAGTGGGGGTCAAAGTTATTTTAGCCCCAGAGTAGACACCACTGTCATAGGCTACCAGATGTCCTTGGTATCCCGTAGGAATGTATGAAACCATGGGAAACCATTAATTTTCTTTTTATCAATACTGTAGTTCTGTCATCTGCTGTAATGACTGATGAGATACCCTGTGTTCAGGAGAAAATCAACAACATTTATTAGTCCTGAAAGGATTTACTGACAGACACACAGTTTACATACGATCATAATGTAGTTTACACATGCATCCCTACATAGGAATACATGCATTATACTGGTGTACAAACCATCAAAAGCAAGCTTGCAGTATAACACCGTGCACCAAGCAACAACAGGTTAAATGGAAGTGAACATAATTAAATTCAGAATTTAAACCTGAGTGTAAAAGGAACCAGAAGTATGACTGTTAAAGGTTAGTGACATGATTGGGAACACTTAAAAATTCCTCAAGAACCAAATGAGTTGAAATATATACCAACTATACACTAGCAGGAGTGTATCTCCCATCTGGGAGGATTTGTGTGTAATTTGTTTGCTTAAGGAGAATCAAGCATAAACATAGGAGTATCTTAATTTTATCCGGGGAAGATAAAAATAAGCCCCTTAAAGAGAGCCACACAGCAGGTTTCCGTGCTACGAGTGATATTGACATTGTTTATTTTAGAATGAGTCAACGTTTGACTACAAGATTTTCACAGGAGAATCCTTGCATAGTTTACTTGATTCTAGAGTAGTTTCAGCCCAAATTGAGGACAGTCTACCCCCAATCATGTCATTTACCTTTAATACCAAGACTTCTCAAACTCCATTTTTCTCTGTAAGTTATCCTGTAATTTTAATATGTGATTTAATAATGACCTGAATAACAAAATATTCTCTCTTCCCTCTTCTATTTTGTTTTAGATTTGAAGCCATGACATGATTCATCATCCATAAGCGCAGTCTGGATCCTCTTTCTGACTGCACCTCGAGGTAAACAGATCGCTGCAGGACCTGAACAGTCAGTCGGAAAAACAGCCATGTCTGCAGGGTCCACATCTCTGATGTGGCAGGCGCTGGAATGTTTGGCGGGTATTGATTGGAACGCCCTCTTCTTCTGGTGTCTGATCACATTCTCGCTGTGTCTCGTCTCCATCCTGCTCATTAGCATATTCCTGCCACTGAACATCAAGGTGAGAATGATCAATAAGCATAAATAATGCACAAATATTGAATGTTTTGAAGTTGATACATCATCGCTTGGATGAAAGAAACCTTGCCTCGCAAAAATGTTGCTCTTGACATGCCAGGGGATTTAAATCTCTATGGACTTTATGTCTGTTATTTGGTGCAAATCTGTGACTTAATAGGCACGTTAAGAGTTAAAGTGATAGGCTAACATTGTGGAGCTTCAATTAAAAAAATTGTCAAACTTTGATATCTGAGCTACATGGTAGTGTTCAAATGGACAAATAAACACCCTAGAATACAAAAGTTTGGAAAGTTACACTGCCAATGGCAAGTTATACATGAATAAACAATTATAAAACTCGGGGCGAGTTTTATTAACCTAGGTGTACACACAGTAAGTCTATGGGAGGAAATGGGCAAGTGAATCTGGTCAACTTACGATTTTCACTTTTTTAAAGCACTAAATAATCATTTTGAAATACAATTTTTTCAAGGCTTCATTTTTAGACCTCATCAAAGACACTGGTAGCATGGGGAATCATGCGGATCAGATTTTTTTAACTGTGGTAAATGTTAGCCAATACCTTTAAATGTTTTGGAGAGCCAAAAAACATGGCTGCCTTATAGCCACCATTTTACCTGGCAACAGTGGCTCAGTTTTTTGAGATTTGAAATGTCAGATTTGGTCAAAACAAAATCTGGTTTCCTAGCTACAATTTTACATAATAGCTCATTTTCACCAAAAACTGATATACAAGGTTTTGTCACCCCACAAATTACATTCTATTCATTGAAAGCAGTAGAAATGAATATATTCACCTTTTCCCTGGAAGTAAAATTATTCTTTCTAATTGCATGAATTAAGAAATCATTTAAATAGAGATTTGTTTTATATCTTTTACTGAAGCACTAAGCTCAGGTAATATATTTTGTGATAGCCAAAACTAGTAGAAGGAGAAAGGGACAGGATGAGGAGGAGTTCGGGTGAGAAGAACATAGCATGCTGCTAATGTGATTATCCAGTCTGATGAATGTAATATTTAGTAAAGGTTCTCTGTTTGATGTGCTTTACATCGTGAAAGTCATCAGAACAATGGAAATAAATCAGTTGTCAAGAGAGTCATTGAAATTGTTCACCTTTCATTAATCCTTGGAGTAGAAAATAGAGCTTTTGCTGCTGAAAAGTGTTTAAAATATTAAACACAATAACTAACTAAATGACAGTGTTTGAAGACTAAGTAAGAATTGTAAATATTGTTTGAACTTATGTTCATATTTTTGCTGTGAAGGGTGTGTCATAACTTGATGTGTATCTCTTATTGATCGTAGTAACTCTTTACCTGCTAGAAACGAAGAAATGTGCACGTGCCATTATTGGTATTTCCCTACACTTCACTTTAGATGAAATGAACTGGGGTTGATTTAAAGTTGAAGAGAACAATCAATTTTTTCCTCCTTTGCAGATCAATAACAACCCCTTTAACACATTAGCTGCTGCTAACCATCGCAGGCAAAGGCGAGGTTCATATATCTGTGCATAACTTCATTTCATGCTCCGTCAATTCTTGTAGTGACTGAGAGCCCTGCGCTGCAGCGAAAATGCAGTACGTAGCCATCCGGAATAAAATTGTTGTTGCCGTAAAACAAACAGAGTGCTGGCATTTCGAAAATAGTACTTGCTGTTTTTGTACCATCTCTTTTTACCTCCATGAATATTGATGTAAATGTATGACATTATGACTCATTTGTTCGTGTTAATACTGCAGTTTTTAGCATCAGAATTGCAAAAACTGTTATTTTTAATAGTAGGCATACTGGATCTAATATGTATAATACCAGCAAATATTGTCTCGTGGTCAGTCAATTGCCTTTACATATCTATATCTAAGTCTTAAATTTTTGCAGGAATTTATACATTGTTGTACTCATTTTTAATAATGACAGGGATTTACAACTTAAACTCATTCTTTTATTTTAGGATTTTTCTTTTTTAAAGGAATGGGGGATAGAAATCACCTTCTGGCATTAATTCTTAATGTGCCAAAGTCGCAGATCTGCACCAAATAATACACATACATGTAAAGTCCATAGAGGTTCAAATCCCTTGGCATATTAAGAGTTAAGACAGCTTTATGTGCTTTTAACAGTCCTATTGCCGGAAGACTACATGAGCCGTGGTTTGCATGTCCCTGGATGGAAAATAGGACTTGCCTTTCAGTCTCACTGCCAGCCTGTAATATTTTGTATACTTGTAAGTTTTGATTAAAAATATCATCCTAGGTTAACCAGTCATGAGTTAACTCATCACTCTTCTGATAGTTATGAGATATTACCATAACATCTGACATCAAGGCTAATACTCTTACTGGATTATAGACATGAGTGTCTGTAGTCAGTGTGAATATCGAAAATGGAATGCTGTTTGCTGCCCCTGTGTTTGTAAAAGGTTGTGAGCTCCCTCCTGTGTTTTGCTAATATTGGAGCTACTGCTGCTTGTGTGGTTAGTCTGGTGTGATGTGGTGCCTTGTACATGATACCCATGTATGTGTAATGTGCACATGCATGAAGGTATGCTGTTTTGATTCAACATTTGAGGTAGATCCGCCCATGCTGACCTCCTCACATGATCTTAAAAACATTAAAGTGAATGTCATGAATTTGCCGAATTTACCATTCTTTCTTACCTAGATTTCAGATTCCATTCAGCTGAAGAAAGATACATGTACACGAATTTGGGATTCATATCTCATAGCTTTTGAAAAAGAATTGATGAAGCATTAGTGTAATTTCAGTACACTTGGCTGAACTTTGTGAAAAAAGTGTACAGTATGGAGTTGTGTTGCAGTGGTACTGAGATGGTTAAAGATAAAGAGGCATTCCAAATTGATGGAACATCATTGTGGTTTACAAGTAGAGACACCCGTAACTGAAGAAGATAATCAAATTATCCATGCATGTGTAATTGAAAAGTTATCATTTCATGCAACAACATAATTTCATAATGAAAATATCCTGAGAACCCACTACCATCAACATTATTCAAACAACCTGGAGTCCCAGCTATTTTATCACCTGCTACCAGCAAATGTTAGCGTCACACCCACATCACATGCATATCCCAGTTCTTAGCCATGTGGTCATGTGAGTCTGTTGGTTGTGCTATCTACATGTAGGCCTATACCTAACCTACATGTGTATATTATTTACGTGCATACATGATCTCTGGCTTGTTGTTCACCCTTTTCTATACTGACCGTTTAGTCTGTATCTGAGGAACGTACGGGTTCTGATGTAAACTTTCTGGATTGTCATTTGTCATGATTAATCGGTTTTGATACTTGATATTGAGTGGATCTTGATCAGTCATTGATTAACGGAATATTAACATAATTTCTGCTGAAAGCTCTGCCAACGCTGTTCGGGCAAGTGTGTGAACGTCATTTGTCTTTATTAAGATTCTTGAAGGTAAGAACTTTGGCAGTATGTCCTCCACCCCAATGTACAGTGTGTTTCCCCTGCCACAGACAGGCAGAATCCAGTACATTTATAATTTACACATGTATGTAGATAATGTACTGGACATATTAACTTCCATTGACTTCAGTAACAGTGTCCACTGTGAATAATAAATTTGTAATAATTATTAGGATATTGCGACAGGCACTGACTGTTTATGTATTGATTGATTAATTTTGATATGGAGGCCTTGTAGGTGTATGTGTAATTTACCCCTTGAATTGCTTATTTTATCAAACTCTCTTGTGTAATCAACTTAATTTAGTGTTGTGCGATAAACTCTAATTATGGGTAGTGGTGATTCATTGTTCAGTGGGGCACCCAGTTTCTGTTTTACGTTCTTCCCTATATACAGAAAATAAATGAAAGTGAGGATGGAGCATTTCAAGTTAATTACACACATGCTTATGTTGGTTGTAAAGGGCTTTTTTGAGATAATTGTGTTAAGAGTTGTAAAAGCACTATCAGTGTCATGTATGGGCTGAGTTGAGTGTACATTTTATACTGGTTGGAGTATGGAGTTCATCTATGCAGATGGCAGATAAAATTTTCACATTTAGAGGAAAGAGCATGAAATTTTCCATAGTTTAGGTCATAAGTTCTGTGTGTTTAAAATGCGAAAGAAATCAGTCAACTTTTGCAAAAGAAAAGTTAATTAGATCAAGAGCATACACTCTACTTATTTCTTGGTATTGTTTTTTTTTCAATCCACTTTTAGTTTTTAAAGTGCTTGACTGTTGTGTTACAACAAACCTCTTAAAGTAATAGGCTAACATTGTGGAGCTTCAAATAAAAAAAATTGTCAAACTTTGCTATCTGAGCTAGTGTTTGAATGGACAAATAAACACCCTAGAATACAAAAGTTTGGAAATTTATGCTGCCACTGGCAAGATATGAATGGAGTGTGGAGGATTATGTAGCTCACATTTTTGTAACTTTGGTAAATGTTAGCCAGTGGCTTTAAAATTGTAACTTTGAACACTCCCAAATACATGTTTTTTTTCACCCTTTGTATATTTCTCTTTGGTTTCAACAATTTTGGATGCCAACAAAGCTAAATTCCTTCATTTTGCCCCCTGCATCTGTACTAGGCCTTTTAAAGTCACAGCATCTTCCCTAGTTACACTTCAGTACATTTAGCACATGCAAACGAGTGTTTTAGCAAAATTATTCAAGTAGCATGCCTGGGAATGTGACACATTTTGGGTGGGAAATGGAGGATCGAGAACTGCTTAAATGGTACATGTATGAGTGTGCACTTTACGGTTGCTGAACACTTTATGGGATAAACTTGTCGCGTGAGTACAATTTACCGAACAGGTGAAGACATACCTTATACTACTAGTTTGCTAATCAGTTTTGCTCCAGTTAACAATTACATGTGCTGTGTGATTTTTATTGCAGTTCAGATTGGCTGAAATTCCATTAGGGGAAATTTCTCCATGGTCGGTAGTGGGAATAAATCCTGTAAAGTGCACACATTACAGGAATACAGGCAAAAAATTAATTCTTTAATAACATGTTTTGATTTTGCCATGTACTAGTACGTAGACCTAAATTTAAATTAATGTTAGTGTAAGAAAATGAGAGTATGTATGCCCACAGATTTCTGTCCATGTGACATTACTTCCCTAGAGTTCTCTCACGTAGCACAGGTTTCTATAATAATATATTACAGTATGTTTACACACTATGTAAATGCTGTGCGTAGTAGCTGCATAAACAGTATTTTGTGTCATACTGTTTTATTTGTCATTTTACTGAAGGATTGAAATTATATTAGAATATTTATTAATTTTATTTCATACCTGTACATGTATGCCTTTGTATGGTGTTTTGTTTTTATTTTGTTGACTTTCTTCTGTCTTTCTTTCTGTCATTCTTTCTCACTCAATCGGTGTTATACATAGCATTGTCCTGCATATCTGTACACTACAGTGTGGGTTGTAACTTCTTACAAATATTCACCAACATTATCTCACAAACATACAGCCTGAGACACACACAGATAGACATGTATACTCACAAACACAGACATTGGTACATTACATGATAGACATGTATACTCACAAACACAGACATTGGTACATTACATGTACTGTACCAAGGAGGTACTACTAGGCAAGCCTAGTACGTACTTCCTGTGCCTCCACAACATATAGCTCTACAGCATCACTATAGACAGTGATTTTCTGTTTCAAAAAATGGTCTTTTCCATTTCTGAAAACCTGTAATTCTGTTTCAACTTGATCTAAAAATGGAAATTCCATTTTGTCATTGAAAATGTACACAGCAAAAACATGAATTCCGTTTTGCGAAGGTGAATTCCATGAATTTTTACATAAAAAGTATAAGAACCAAACGGAATTTCCGTTTGATTTACCAGTAAAACGGAAAATCACTGTCCCTACATCACAGGCACATACACAGACTTCACACAAATGTACACACCCCCTCTCACACCCACCACTAATCCGTTCACACAGAATAAACAATACTGATACTGATATTGATGCTGTTGCCCTGCGTGACACACAACAGAGAAGGTTTTAGTACTTTGACATTGTTTCTGAGAACCCTATTATGGTGTGTCTCTTTGTAGCTCCATGCTCATAGTAAAGGTCATGTATGTGCATGCCCCAGGGAAAGCTGTTGACATGTCCAAAAGTTTGTTGACCCTGTGAGTAAGGCTTGACTTGGGGTCAGCCAGGGGTTTCATCTCTTTGTACACAAAGTACTTAGCTGAGTAGAAGTACCACTAATACGAGATTCCCTGGTTGATCCATTTTTATAAAGGAAAGAGGAAAGGGTTGAGTGCACTTAATTCCACTGGAATCAAATTATGAGATTAGCACTTACAGCCGGGACTTACAGCAACATTTACAGTTATGTGTAGATGTAGTTATACTACTGTGAATATTCACAACAGATTTTGTGGAAGGATTTGTCATGGGAATCCAGTGCAGAGTATCAAGCATGTTTATTTCTGACTTTTAATCCTGTAGAATGAAAGTAGAATAAAAGTCAATTTCAAATATTGTTTTATGGGATTTCATGAGGATGACATACATGTATATAGCATGTTTCAAATTGCCCTTGTCTTATAAACAGTATGTAGACCTTGACAAAAAGGAAATGTATCATACATACATGTATACACATGTACTGCATATGTACATTGCAGCAATGTGAAATTGTGAAATTAGAAGTTGCCATTACTCATGTCTCTTTATTTATTTATTGTTTAGTGGCTTGCTTGTTTATTTGTGTCATGTATGTTGTTGGGGCATCAGATCAGTTAGCACTGTAAATTTTTCTTTTTGAGGGGGAATGAAAGGAGGTCAAAATGAAATAGGCAGGAAAAATGAAGAGGGAGAAGCAGGGAAAAAGAAGGAAGAAGAGGGAGGAGGAGGAGAAGGAGAAGAAGAAGAAGAAGAAGAAAAAGAAAAAGAAGAAGAAAAAGAAGAAGAAGAAGGAGAAGAAGAAGAAGAAGGAGGGAAGGAAGAAGGAAAAGAAAAGGAGGAGGAGGAGGAGTTCTTCTCACAACTAGTTTTAACTTTTTAAGATATTTTTTGTGAAGTTGGAGTGGGGGGAGTTGGAAGAGTGTCAGGACCACTATGTCTGTGGCCCCTGGAACTGTCTAAATACAAAAGGGTGCATAGTTTGCATTCTACATTCAAGGTGGTGAAAGAATAACTTTAGTTCTACTTTTGTTGTTGTTTGGAGAGGGACAGGGCATGCTTGGCTATAGCACTTGATTCAGGAAATTGTTTTTATTTAATAGTTCTGTTTTTACCAACAAAAAATCACATTCCTCCTCTTGAAAGGGGTTGGAATGTCTTTGCATTCAGCATTTGATTTGTTCGTTCAAATTCAAGACTGGTAGTGTTATAGTTAGATACAGCTCACAAGTTTAAGTTTTCACAAGCCCTGTGATTTGAGCAGACCCTACCATGATTTGAGGCCCCTAGCCAGTAAAGTGGATGTGATTATATTTTATTGAACTCTTGTTCAAAACAAGTGCTCCTGACTTCTGGTCCTCCTTTCCACAGAGCAGGTCACACCTTATTATATAGGCCTATATAAAAAATAAAATGTGGTCACCAGACAGAACTGCAGTTACCTAGCTAAAACCCATATATCATTTGTATTCACTTCCAGACAAAACATGTTTATTTTGTCTCACCAATAACAAACTGGTGCTCTCCAAGGGCTGAAGTTAAAAGATTTGACCCTACAAACCGTGGGAGAATTGATGATCATGGACCCTGTAGCACTATCGAATATAACAGACATCAGAAATGTATAGCAGCCATTCCACGTAAGGGTCAACATCAAACTCAAAAATTGAAGTGAAGCAAGTGATTTTTTGTCACTTATGATTCAAAAGAGTATTATTGAAA
>JZLH01S0202208.1:30228-32728 GCA_001188425.1 Eucidaris tribuloides
ATGTTTTTCAGATCATTATTTAGTGATTTGGTGATGTACAGACCAATACAGACATCAACAGAAGTCAACATACATTTGATTATAGTGGACCTTTGAGCAATAAAACGATAATATCAACAAAGAAATACAGCAAGCAATTAAACATGTTGGTCAATCTACATACCCGCATGATAATGAACATATCCATATGCAAAACTATCTGGGACTGGATGCCTGAGGGTAACAGTGATTAAGTTCGCTTTTCTAGTCCCTGTCATCCGAAATGATGACGAAGCAATAATAATAATAATAATAATAATACTAATTCTCTTAAAAGTCTCCAAAAGATGTGAAATGGCATGTCGACGTCTGTTCAAGCAAGAATACAAAGTAAACTAGTTTAGTTATGGGATAAAATATTCGAAAATAAATATTTGTAAATAAACTGTATTATAATGTAAATATGTACTAAATAGCACTCGATTGGATGTAAATTGCGGTTCACACACACACACACACACACACACACACACACACACACAACACACACACACACACACACACACACATATTTTGAGACATCTTCAGTTCATTGATAGAGGCAGACTTAATGTAAGAAGAAGAAGAAGAGAGAAGAAGAAGAAGAAGAAGAAGAAGAAGAAGAAGAAGATGATGATGATGATGATGAAGCAGAAGAAAATGCAGCGAGCATGTGTACAAGCATCAAAGTAAAATTTATTCAGACATTTATGAAGGATATTTCATATAATCTTGCTCTCGATAGTATTATCGCTTTGGGTGGTTGAATTGGGCTTCAATTGAAAAAAAATTGCTTCCATGTATATAACAGTTAAACAAAATTGATCTTTAGACTTTAAAGACCCAGACGAACCAATAAAAACTGGCAACTATTTTAAGCCACGTGGGCGTGGGTTGAAATTTGCAGTCTTACAAAATAAATCTTCCTGATATGAAACTAATCGTATCAATCTTGCTAATATTAATATTATTCCAATGAAATAAGGCATCATAAAATTATCTAGCAACTACATCAGGGTCAGTACTGGAGCAAGAATTATAAAAGTGTAGGCGAAAATAGGGCAAATTCGTGACAATGAAAATTGCTTGGGAGAGAGAGAGAGAGCTATGCTATGTGAGACCATGGCAAAAACTCGGACACGTAGCACGAGGACTGATTGGAAGGATCTAAGGGCGAAGCTTTCAAGAGTTCTCTGCTTTATGCATTTTTTTTTCAGATGAAAAGCCCAACCTTTGTATTTACCCCAATAACCACATACATGTACCTTATATTAAACCTTTGTACAGGAGCTAAATAGGCACAAAATTCAGGCTAAAAAGCCCGAAGGCTCTAAGAATTTACCATTCATTCAAGGCAAAAAAAATAAAGCCTACGCAATTTCATGCAAAAGCAAAGACAAAACATCATTTTGAGACCTAATGTTAATCCCTAAAAATTTGATTGAAAATCTTTTGCGCAAGAGCTGGCTATATATATATATATATATATATCGCTGTAGATTTTACACTGATTTTGCTTTATATCTAGAAAGTACAACCAGCATTTATGTAACATTTTAAGTGGAAATCACTACAAACACACACACACACACACACACACACACACACACACACACACACACACACACACACACACACACACACACACACACACACACACACACACACACACACACACACACACACACACACACACACACACACACACACACACACACACACACACACACACACACACACACACACGCACATCCAATATACATACTAGCCCATCCACATATTCCCCTACACACCACTGAACAAATGGACACACATACAAGCACACGCACACACACAAACACACACATACATACACACACACACACACACGCACACGCACACACACACACGTACACACACACACGCACATACACACACGACAAACTACATGATCAATATTGTAAATGCAATATCTTTACTTATCTAGTCTAATTTTACAGTTGTGACAAAATTAAGTCATGGCAGTCTTAGGTCTAATAATTCCAAGAGTATTGAGGTTGTTGGTTATCATCAGTAGATATGATGATGGTATACCAGGATGGTATTGGGGAGCCGTCACAGTTTAGTGACTGTGACCTTGGAATTAGAGCAAAAGTCCCTAATTCGAGTCCAATCAAGGGAGGTGTGTTCTTGGACAAGGCACTTCTTTCCATCTCTCCGGTAGGAATCAAAGCGGGAGGTCCCGTGTTGATATCTAAACCCCTCATCACTTAAAGACACAAGTTAACATTGTGGAGCTTCAATTTAAAAAAAAATGTCAAGTTTGATATCTGAACTACATAGTAGTACTTAAATGGACAAATAAACACCCTAGAATACAAAGGTTTGGAAATTTATGCTGCCACTGGCAAGATATGAATGAATAAACGTCACCCATGAATTTCCACTGTGGAGGAGTATGAAAGAAAGCACCACGCCTGTGTACAGGGAGCCACTATCTTTC
>JZLH01S0202208.1:35228-41704 GCA_001188425.1 Eucidaris tribuloides
ATATATGCGTGGTTAATAGAAATGTAGATCTCTTGTTGTTGTCGTCGCAGTATTTAGAAATAGATGTGTATGAAAAAATGATGAAAAACGACAGATGAACAGACACCGTTGACAAAATGTTGCATCTTTAATGGGGTGTATAATAAAGTGGGATGGAACATTATTCATGCACTCATGCATTTATTGCCGTTGGTTGAAAATTCACTTTACCTTGCCTCTTTGATGATAAATATGTTTTCAAGACGGGTTGTCTAGTAAATTGCGTACGTCCTCAAACAACCCTCAAAGTGACAAGCTACAACACAGCGTAAAATCATAAGAATACAGCACCACCGACTCAGATTCACTGCACTATTTGGAATTACATAAGGCTCAAATTATTCTCAAGAGAAGTTTTTATCGACACGTACTTCGCTAAGTGGCCGTGAAAGATCACCGCTATTCAAACAAAAACGGTACTTTGTACATTTTCTGACGAATAGTCTCGCACGCGATTGAGTCTCTACCATGTACTCTAACCGATGAATTAACCACAAAAGGCAGTAAGAAACTTGTTTCTCTTCGCAGGTACTACTACTTCTTCACCTCACATCGAATTAGATTTGACTTTATGTAAATAGTGTTGTAGGAAAGTTTAAAGGTGCACTCCCGATGCGTGATTCAACGAACAGTTGATTTTGATTTAACCAATGGATTAGAAACCATCAGTTTTCAAATACAATCAACTAACATCAGTTTTACAATCAATGAGACTAGTCATATCTCATTTCATTGAAGCAGTGGTACGATGTAAAGGCTGAAAATCCAGTGTGTGAGCATTATGTAAACATTTGTGCTTCACTTCAAATATCGTATTTAATATAGGATGCTTATCCTGGCTATTCTACGTGAAAGAAATCAGAAGGATCGACATCGTGTCAAAATTCACTTCGTATTGAATGTCTTACGCTATCTGTAGACGGTTGATTTCAAAGTTTTTACTTTAGTGAGAACAATGTAATTGACCCATGCTTAGCTGTAAAATATTTTTACTGCTGAATATTCCCAACACGTACTTTGATATTTTTTTCAATCAAAGCATCGTCATTTCGAATTTCTGACAGAGTCGCAAACATTACTGTGAGGTAGCAAACATGGAGCGTACACCTGGTTATTCCTTGATATTCCTTTAAATTCCTGTATACTCTTCTATCTTCATTAAATTCCTATAAACTCTTCTATCTTCACTTGAGCCAAGCCTTTTCTGGTTTCAGTCTTAACTGTTGGATGGTAATAATTTTCACTCAGAAGGAAATACATATCAAATTAGTCCGTTTCGGGTATTAAGCACTACTAAATATGTAGGGTGGGTGGGGTCGAACACGACATTACCCCTTGACTACGTCACTGTCTGATGACTGGGGTGAACGACTATAAACAGCTGTCGGCTTCATTTCATTTATTTATTTCAAAACAGGATGACCCATTAAATGAGAACGATGAAATATATAGATTAAAATAACACACTATTAATAATGTGAAAATATGTCAAAAAGTCAAATCATATAAAAATGTGAATATAACAGTGTTGAAACTGAAGTATTTTAAATCAGAAAAATGATAAGCAGTGATTACTGAATATATAGAAAACGTATTCAATACGATAAAGGAATCCAAAAGATGTACTTAATACCCATATTACTTACCGTACGCAACTGAATTCAAATGCATCTGTGATAGGTATGCGTACACGTGCGTACACAATAAGAAAATGGGGGGGGGGCAATTGCAGTGTACAAACTGTCACAATAGCAGCACCCTATATGGTGCAATTTTAAACCCTATAGGGTGCAATTCTCACATTTTGCACCCTATAGGGTGCAATGCTAAACTCTTAGAGGTGCATAGTGTATATATGTATCCTTAAGGGTGCTGAATTACTAGGGTGCTCCTATTGTTACATGTCTGCACCCCAATTACACCCTATGTATTTAGTGTGTATGGGTAGGTATGGGCGCGAGCGCACACAGGGCTATATGTTTTCAAATGTTTCTTCATTGGTGGGTGTGCATGATATTCAATCGCAATATATTCATTTGAATGTGAACGTGATACGCTTTTCATTTCCGAAATGAACAAAATGAAGTATCATCAGTGGACGACTGGTCAGATGGGCAATTAAGCATGTCCGCTAGTCGGTAGGTTCAACAGGTAAAACGAGCTCCTGTGGCTAAAAGGAAAAATAACGATGCTGAAAATAAACAGGGAACACACCTGCAGCCATTCCCAGGGATATAAAAGTGCCCAGGCACCATACCATTCGACATGAAGTTGCTGTGTTGCGGAAAACAAATAACATGGCGACATTTCATCGACGGGGGGGGGGGGGGGAGGAGGATCAAGCGCTGGTTTAAAGAACCAGACTATATTGTTAATGAAATGAGTTTGATTTCAAAAAAGCGTCAAATCCAATTTGGTACATTCATTTTGTATACGGACCTGGGGAAAATACGGCTATAAAATAAAAATGGAATCGTAATTGTTTGTAAAACTTGGCCCCACCTTTTATTTTCTCAGAGCACTCCTTTAATACTTATTCTTGAAAACATTGCGCTTTTTAAGTATATCGTAGCTAACACAAATGTTTCCACGACAGTCAATTAGTAATATGCCGTATGTATGATTAAACGTGTATTACATTTATCACGTCATCAACTTTGCTGAACCGAATTACCCTTTACAAAAGAAATAACATTTGTTGAGTTATATATTTTTAACAGTTCTACCAAACTCTCGTGAGGTGTACACATTCTTTGTTTATTTATTTTGCATGAGAAGCTACATTTTTTTAATTGTTAGGGCGTGTTGAATACAAGCTGTGCTTTTGGTGCTCGCCTCCTTAATTTTCCATGTACATATTTTTCACTTGTTTACCAACTTTGAGGGAAATATATGTTTATTTGAACGGAAAATACCATCGGCAAAAGTTTGAGACCACAAGACCATTTCACATTAAACCATGTACAAAACAACAACTAAAAACTATTCCTTCTTGAAGAGGTTAAGTGCAAAAGGGCAAGGGAAAGTACTCCCACCAGTATCAATACTTTTAAAGGCAGATTTACTTTTAACTCCGAGCAGGAACTTGACAATGTGATGACCATACAGTGCCAAGGCCTTATAATTACTGTGGAAGATTCTTCAAGTTCTTGAACAAAAATCTGTATAATCTAACTTTCAAGGGGACTTATGGTGGTGTCTATTGTTTGAGCACTATCTTGTGCATTTTGTTTAAGCACTATCTTGTGCATTTTGAGCAATGACATTGAACCCAACTTGCCCTTCAACATCTTTAAAAAGTAATAGTGTTGAGCTTTGTTTTCTACATGGTTTAATGGAAAATATTCTTGTGGTCTTAATCTTTCGCTAATTATGGTAGCGAACATTTTGTCTCTCATTTGGATCTTAATTTTTCGTAAATTTCAGATAAATATTTCTCCACACAAGGCCGTGGTTCTTCAATTTCTTGGCCTCGTTCTCCTCTCCGCCGCTCTCCCCAGCCAACAAGACAGCATGTCCAGGACCTGCTCCAGGCCCTATTTACCTCGAATCTTTCGGGAAGCCTGCGACGAATGGTGGAAAAAGCAAGGAGCCGCCCCTCACCCGTTGAGTAAGTAATCTTTCCTTAGTCCCATGCACTGACAGCTTAATGTCAAAACTAACACAACATTTCACATGTGGGACTAAGAGGCTTAAAGGCAGGGAATCATGTTTGCACCCTGGAGATCAGTAATTACCCAGAAGTTGAAAAATGCACATCAAACCAACTGCCAGCGTAATGTGTGTTCTATCTAAGAATCCAAATCGAAGTCTAATGCTTACTTATGCTTAATTCCACTAAAACTGAGTTTCTAGCTCCTATACTTTGCTGAAGGTTACACTGTTAATATTTAAGCTTACAAAAGAGACACCCTGCCTTTAAAGTGGAACTTTATTCCGTCAGCAAATCATTGCCTTGAATAGAATGCAGTAAACCGGAGGAACGGATCAAAGAATGTTTGAGAAAAATCCAACTATTAAAAATGAGGTTTTGGATTTTTGAATATTCCACGGACCAATACAATATTGGCAACATTGTAACAATCACTATGACAACCACCCATTTGTTTTGTACTCAAATATCATTAGATTTTCATTTTCTTCAATGTTTGTGCCTTAATGTATTTGTTACACAACATGTAAAGAAAAGTTGCCATGAAGATACATATGGAGTACTGACATATAAATTAAATGGGAGTTTTTGTATCAAATGGAAGGCTGCACGAAATTTCTATCAGGGTACGCGCACACGAACACACACACACACACACACACACACACACACACACACACACACACACACACACACACACACATGCACACACACACAACACACACATGCACACAACACACAACTCACATCAACACACGAACTCCACACACACAGCACGCACGCACCACACACACATACACACATACACACATACCACACATAAATCAAACCAAAGACATATAGCACACACGCACACACATACTACACACAAATATACACACGTACATCACATACAGCACAGTCACACACGTACACGGCATAAACACAAACGCACACACGCACACCAACACAGACACACAGACACATACACACACACACACACACACCATCACACAACGCACGATACAAACACACCCACACACACACACGAACACACACACACTGCAGTTTTTATTTTTGTTTTCTATCCCTTTCATGGACGCCGTAATCAACCCACAATCCAGTGCAGATATATGGTACATGTGAAGATAGGCCGAAATGTGTTATATCACGATTAGGTAAGGCAACTCAGAGAATTGTCCTCTAGGACTATCAGGCTTCACCTGTAGGAAATGCTTGATATTTTCTGTTATGTATCAGGATACCGACTCAATTTAGTTTAAGTACAACAATTTTCAACTGAACTATCGAGCTTGTCTGCGAGGTTATTCGTAAGTTTGAACAATAGATTTCCTGCAAGATGTTATTTTCTATTGGCTTGGTTTCATTGCCAGGGCGTCGTAAGCGAGGGAATGGGTGGGGTGGTAAAGAGTGAATGGGTTGTGGGTGTAAAGAGTCCCATTGTTCGAAGAGTTGATAGTTTTTACGCTGTTGTAAATTATGGAGGCCTTCTTTCTTTCTTTCTCTCTCTTTGTCTTCTCTTTTTTGTTTTTTGTGTTGTTTGTTTAACTTGTCCAGTCGAGCAGCCGGTTACATGGATTTTCGGTACACAACTCCTCTCTCCCATTTATGCAAGTTCTGTCGACGCCACGCGTCTCATTGCCGGCAGCTTTGATGTATCCGTGTTGTTCAATGTATTCAATTGCTTTGGAATCACATCCGAGTAGACCGGGAATATCGTTGGATTATTATACGACGCGCTTGGATAAAGTTGCCATAATTTGAAAGTCATACCCTTAATAACATAATTATTATGGCCAAATGTGATTATTTAATCATAACTTCGATTGCTCTGAGAAGCAAGTCACTGTATGTCTCGTGGCTTTAATTGCAGACTGGGCATTGGCATTACGCAATTAGTCATTCGTTGATAGTTTATTCGTGAAAAAAATTGAGTAGCTGAACTTTGTTCATATAGAACATGACGTGTCCATCTGCTCACGATTTAGCTATGATATCATTATTTTAAACAAAGTTTGATGTCGGTCCGTCATTAAGAAATTGCTCCTATCAACGTTGTCTTAAAGTTGTTGTCAATTGAACATGTGATCCAAGTACCACCACTACTAACTGTACGACTCCTACTGCTATTCCTGTGCTCTAATATATCTTATACATACTACTAACTACTACTACTACTATCTACTAACTACTACTAAGACTTACTTACTACTGTGTACTACGTACTGACACTACGTACTACTACGTACTACTACTGACTACTGATCTAGCATGACTACTACTAGCTTGAGCTGATTTACTACTGACGTGACTATCGTACTACTACTACTAGGTTTAACAGCTACTACTACTACTACTACTATACTACTACTACAGTCTAGCGTACGTACTGACTACTACGCAGCGGGTTCTAAGACGAGAAAGTTTAGGGGGCTACTGGGAGGGGCGTTCACCATTCGCGGCCAAATCCTAGGTCCAAAGTTTTCCTCGTTTACGGCAGCCTCCGAAAAGTCGCTCAATTGGGGGGGGGGAGGGGGGAAGCGAAAAATTTTCGGCATTCCAAAGATTCCCCCCCCGAAGTAGCAAAAAAAAATTTTTGAGCGAATCAATCTGCAGTCACCGAAACAGGGTCCGCTCAGTGAATTTGTGTTTACCGCTCCGAAAATTTTTGGGGGGGCTTGTGGGCAATTTTGTGTTTTTTTATGTTTTTATTTACATTATGGTAATTTTTGTGTTTGGGGGGGGGCCTTAAGCCCCCAAAGCCCCCCGCCGTATATAGAAGAGT
>JZLH01S0202208.1:53328-63601 GCA_001188425.1 Eucidaris tribuloides
CACACACACACACACACTACTACACACACACACACACACACACATACACACACACACACACAACAACACACACACACTACTCTCTCTCTCACACACACACACACACACACACACACACACACACACACACACACACACACACACAAACACACACACACACAAACACAAACACACACACACACACACACACAAACAAACATACATAATGAGAATACCTGAACTCATAAAACACGATGTCAGAATATACTGTAGTTGTTATATTTTTATCTAAGCACATCTTTATAACGTACACTAATCAACCTTTCCACGTATAACAGGTAATAATGAACTAGCTCATTGACTTACGGACACAATTAATGAATTGAACAATGAATATTGTTTATATTGTATGATAACAGCTTCTATGTTATTCGCCTACGGACGACCTTCTCACGTCTATGTATAGGTGGGCTTTTGTAAAGACTACGGGTTTCTGTGACCACTCAAATTCTAATATGATGTAAATATATTTATATACACTTAAAATGTCGCAGATGAGGATATGCTTGGGTATTTTTTTCAACCTGGTTATAAGAATGTATTCTTCAACAAACTACATTTACAATAGGTTTATAAATATCTCATTCCACATATTAGATACTGTGACGTTATATGGGCCACCCCCACATAATAAAAAAAAATGAAAACAAATGAAAACAAAAACAGCACGTCCACTTAATTACAGCAAAAAGGGGGCAATTCGTAATTGTTTGTGGTTTCATTATAATGAAAACCCTAATCCACTGTTTATGAAATAAAAGCATTTAAATTTTATGTTAGCTTTCCCCGAAATCCTATGTTTATTCATGAAATTATTGTCGAGTTAACTGCAAACTTCATCTGACAAATATATTTCAATCAAACAATTTCATCCATTGTTATCCACCAGGATCTTCATATAATCAATCTTGAAATTGTTTAAGCTCAGATGTCAATATTGCATACCAGCCCAGCTCTGATACATGTTGACAGTTGATAAGTTCAATATTACATTCCCAGGCCCTGACCTAGGAGCCTGGGACGTTGCAGTATCCACTTTTTTTATCCTAATTCTTTCTTCTTTCTTTCCTTTTTTTTTCTTTCTTTATTAAGTTCCCCCCCCCATTTCTGTTTCTTTTCTTTCTTCCTCCCTAATTTTTCTTGCTTCAATGTTTTGTACAGAATACACAGCAGCCCCCGTACATATGACCAGTAAGAAATGTATTTTCCTGTCAAATTTTACCTATCCTGTTACAGGAAGGATTTATTTGTTTTTATCTGTTTAGTGTGTATGTTTGTTTGCTCTTGCAAAAAAAATGTTGCTTAATTCCGGCTGGAAATGCTAACCCGGTATGTTTTGAGGTCACGTTAAGAGGTTTAATCAACAGAGAAAACAGACGAAGGATCTACAGGCTGATCAAATTAGCAAGCACTACAAAGAAAACTGCTGCTACTACTACTACTACTACTACTACTACTACTACTACTACTACTACTACTACTACTACTACTACTATTGCTATTACTACTACTACTACTACTACTACTACTACTACTACTACTACTACTACTACTAGTAATACTACTACTAGGGTTAATAATAATACAACCACTACTACTAAAAAAATCTAAAAAAAATCATCTGGAGATTTCTTTTAAAGCTAACATGAGATTTCATTGAACTCACTAGAGAATTGTACAGTTGGTCTGTTTGGAGGTTAAACTCATCTGGGTCACATCTATCAGAGTCTACAAATCCGAACGTCGTACAAACTGTACGGGGATCACTGGCCGTTTTATCGTCAATACCGTACTTGCTTCTTCGAAATGAAAGCAATTAATTTCTAAGTCCTGATTAATAACGTGATCGAATTTATATTGTATTTTTAATTTCCGCAGGAAGAAGACCCATCACTCAACCTCCTCGTTACGGCAGACGGAGCTGGGTGGACCCGGGGACCGAACCACAGTCAACATACCAGGATACCTATCAAACTTTGGACCGACACAGCTTAACGCCTTCGTCGTATCAGGGGTTAGATGCCTCCTCTCCATCGGCTGCCTTGTACAAGAAGCTTAGCAATCTTAGATACACGTTGACAAACCAAAATGATTTCGAAATCGATGAGGACTTATCACCGACACGATATGCAACACACTCCTCGTCGACTTCAGTAGATGCGGAGGAAAAGATTGATGTCTTAATGACAGAGGAGTTCCAAGACGAAGTCGATAGATTTCTAACCTATCAAAAGGAAAAAGCAAAAAGGAAACGTTCAACGTGGATACATTAACTTATCGTATTCTGCTTTCTGTCATAATTTTGGACGCTTTGTATTGTTTCGTTTCTCATTTTCTGTGATAAGAAATAGTATTTCCATTTATCTTTACAGTTCACTTGACATAAATGTACCTGATCAAATGAGGTGGGGGCAGGTCCCTGGCCCCTTTCCTGTATTGGGTCTGTGTACCCGGGCAATGCGTTTATTCGTCCATTTATCAACTTCACATGTACGATTTCACAATCCATGTACAAGCAGTGCCGTCGCATCAGGTAAATCGAGGGTAAAACCATTACCATATTATGCAAACATTCAGTAGTGATTTTCTGGATCAGACTTGGATTTGTTTCATGGGGCAGGGGGCTTACAAAACTCTGAACTGTAAAATTTTAATGACAAATGTGAAAAGGGTGTGCTGGAATTAAACACTTGTACGTTGGGGTGTATTCGTCAGTGATTTCATTCGTACATATGGTTGGAAGATTAGAAAATAGTTGCTCTAAATTTTACCGTGTACAGTGTACACTGTACACGTCGTGTATACGGTGGCATTTTTCACGCGCACACGTGCCGTGTACAAACAGACAAAACCTACACGTTAAAGCACATGGCTTGTATAAAACTTACGCGCCCATAATGCACACGTTCGAAATGCATAGCAGAGCAATGATGAATAACATGTGGAAAACTAGCACATTGAAGGGAATGGCAATATTAGAAATAGTCCTCATTTAACAACACAATGCTCTCAGAATCAAGTATACTGTTGAAAGTTTCTGCTGTAAAAATTTGCATCGTCATACATTTCTCTTTTGATGTACAATTATTATCAGCAAATGCGTGACGGTGATTTTTGTGTAGTTTTTTATGGGATCAATTTGGGCCAGAGATGAATTCAATACTGGTTGTTTCTCCTCATGTAAATGAATCAAGATAAATCCTTCCAACCTGAATATACTCTTTGGCCATTCCATATATTGTTATATGTTTCAACTCATTTGGTTCTTGAGGCATTTTCTGACTTCTTCTAATCATGCCACTGCTCTTTAAATTCCATAACAAGAATAGTTTATCTTAACAAAAATCGACTTCAAATCGTCCGGATGTTAGAAAAGCTAGGCTATTGTGCACCCAAATTTACGCTTTAATAAAATTAATCTATTTCGATTGGAAGCATGGGCGATCGTCTTTGTAATTTCACTGTAATAACACAAGCTTCAGTGAGATTATAATTGTATCTAACTGATACATATCCATGTCACACAGAGACGTCAATCTTAAGCAAAGTTTCATTAACCAATAAAAAGGGATTAAATCCTTTTTTTATGATTTAATTATGTGCCATATTTAAAAAAGGAACTCTTAGTAATATAAAAGAAAATAAAAAAGTGATGTTTGTAAATAGACAAACTAATATAAAAATGACAAATAACAGCATGTATAAGGTTATTGCCGTAACAAATAGCAATGGTCATGGAAATATTTATTTATTTATTTATTTATTTATTCATCAATTTATTCATTTATCTATTTATTTATTATTTTTTTTATTTATCTATGGGTGTCTTATTGCCGTGTAAATATTGAAACTTTATTGACAACTGCTATCGAACAGGATTGAGGTTTTATCCATCTGTGGTGTAAAGATATACATATATAATTATATAATCTAAAACTACCGCTGAAAACATCAGTCTTCAAATTGGGTTCAACATTACTAAGAATTGGGTCAGATTTGACCAAAATCAAAGCAAATATGGCTCATTTCTGAGTCATGTCTTATCTAAAGAGTGTAAGCCTATGTATCAAGTATGGAAACACTTAATGATACATAATATAGTTTTACGTTCTCTGTGCAAGTTTTACTTACACACATGATACATAATATAGTTTTACGTTCTCTGTGCAAGTTTTACTTACACACACACACACACACACACACACACACACACACACACACACACACACACACACACACACACACACACACACACACACACACACACACACACACACACACACACACACACACACACACACACACACACACACACACACACACACACACACACACACACACACACACACACACACACACACACACACACTTACACACACATTAATGCAAAAGTGAAACGAACCCGATTTTGATTGACTGCACAAAAATTAATCAAAATCTTGATTGCCAGATTTAATTAGATGAGATAAAGTGTATCAGAAAAAGTATCTGTTCTCATTAGATATGATACCAAATACACATAAGTCTTGAGGAAATTTAACACTTTCAATAATTTTTGTCCACTTGAATAATTTTTTAAATACATAATGAAGACTTTGAAAACACTAATCTGCTGTGTAGCCTATATGTCAGGCCAGAGGCAGTACCAGGGTAAAATCTTAGGAGGGGCGAAAAATATGTCGGGGAAAATTTTGCCCGCCAAAAAAAAAATACCTGCCAAATTAGAAACCAAACATCATCCAACAAGCGGTGGACAGGGGCCGACGATAACCAAAAACAATTTTTTCCAGCTAAAAAAAATAATAATAATTTAACCATCCAAATTGCAAGCCAAACAGTATTACTTTGGTAAAATAGGGCGACCGCCCCCCCCCCTCCCCGTTGTGCCGCCCCTGTGTCAGGCTCAATTTAGTGGTATTATAATTGAGTTTTTATTAATTGGTCTATGAAAAATAATATTCTACACAAGAACTGGTGCGTTGTCACTCTTTTGTAAAAACTGCAAATATCATACATGATGGACACCCCTGCAGAGCAAGGGTCTGAAGGGTAGACTAGTGATTTTTGTATGGGTACGATAATAATCAAATTCAAAATCTTACGGTCAATATCAATTGAGTTTCTAGCTCCAAAGCTGTGCTAGAGGTTCACAAATGATAGTTTCTTCTATGTGTATTTACACATTGCTTTTTATAAGCATGAAAAGACGTATCTACTAACAAATATGAGTTTTGAGAACTCATTTCTCATAATAAAGTAGAATGTATCATACAGCTTTTAGACTAATTAGCTTGTATTCATAGAAATTAGCGTCCTTATTGTGTTTGGAACCCTGTGTATACTTCTGTTTTTGAGTGATGATTGAAATTTATTGATACACATTTTACTTCGTACATAAATTGTGTTAATTCATTCTCATTAATTAAAATCTAATCGAACAATAACAAACATTTTGCCATGTGGTCTGGGTTTACACAATGTGCCTGCAAGCTGTAATTTTTACCACATGTTCTCAATAAATTTTATCTTGAGTTATTTGCATTCAATAACATTTTTATCGTTTCCCAAGACAGAAAGTACGTTACATCATTTTGTTGCTTTTATTTCTTTAAAGGTGAGTGTATATGTGCGTGAAAAGCAAATGTTGAATGCTGTGTTAGTGTGAGTGTAAATAACACACAAAATTCAAGTCAATCAAGATACGGATGGATGATTTCATTTACAATTCGAAATTGTTGATGAAAACTTGGAAAAAATGAACCAAAATTCCATTTTCTAATGATTAACAAAATAGGTAAACGGCCAAAATCCCATATTATACTTCGATAGACTGATAGAATATTGAAAACAGAACTAAGGATGTTGGTGCAGTTTTAGTGTTCCTATTTCATTTGCCTAAATTCCATATCCTATTCAGAATAGAAAATCGGATATCAGTTCAGTTTTGTGAAAAACGAAACTTAACAAAACTTGTATTTTGTAATTGGAATGGAATCATTCATCTGTACCTTGATTAAAGTTATTAACTACAGATATTAGAAACCTGTAGCCTGGTTTTTATGGCTCGAGAGAGGTGATATTCAAGGGCATAGGCTAGGGGTGCACTGGGTGCACGTGCCACCCCCCCCCCCCCCCCGCAGAGCCATAGGAGTTCCGCTTCTGGCAAGCAAAAAGAAATTTGCACCACCTTTTCTGCTTTCAACGCCTGATTTTCTCAACTTTTAGTTCCACCTCCCTAAGATGTGCACCTCCCCGTTCCACCTCCTCAAGATGTGCACCTCCCCATGCCCAAACCAGCCTACGCCCTTGATATTACAGGAGAACGAATTGCCAACCTTGTCATTTTTTCAAACAGTGATGAATTCTCAAATAGTTGCCACATACGTCATAGTCCTGGACACACTAAGTCACAATTACGACGCAATAAAAAAGAATGTAACACTCAAGTGATAATGAAGTTAATTTGCAAAGTAAGGCCATTCATATGTTAAATGGAATATGACTTGTATTTAACTCGACATACTGCTTCCCTCAAGTTAGGTAAACCTTAAAATAGCACTTATATCTTCTGTGAATGACAAATAATTCACGGACTTCAAATTCTAATATATATTTCATAACCTTAAGGTTACAAGGTCTAACCATTGAACAAACTCAGATTTAAAGAATCCAGGAAGTCTTGCCCTGCGTCCAGATTACTCAATCTAACTTGCCTGGTGTATAATTTACAAACGTGTATCGCATAACAAAAAGGACACCTCGCCGAAATCTTCGGATGTATTACATTTTGTAAAACGATTCGTGGAGCTGTATCGCTCCTTCCAATTTGAACGAGAGTGGCTAGGTTTATGGAGTGTATATTGTACTTCATGGACTCCCACCATCCTATTCCAAGAGAAACAATAGTCTCGCGTTTGCCGTTCGTGACGTCTGAGCATTTCAGCTGCTCAAGTATTTGTGTCGGTCTAACTGGAGGGGAAGGCCTCCCAAACAAAAGATCAGTGACTAATCACAAGCCGTTGCTGATCAGCATTAAACCCTATCAATCATCCTGTTAATACACAGTTAAACTCAAATTCGCCATGCTGCCTGGAGTAGCATAATACAGAGTGTACGCTTCGAGTTCAGATCCCAATAGAAAACTATGTTAAAAGGACCAAATTCAAACAAGTCTCATTAATGATCCGAATCGAAGATTTTTTGTGATCGCAGGAAATGTTTTTATGCATAGCAAACATGATTTATTATGTTTTTCAGCTCTAAAAAGATGTCAAGGGCCAGCCGGCCATCTCATCCGTAAACTGCTATAATAACAAACTTGTGAGATAACAATCAAAATATTTTAACTATTAAACTGTTAAATTTCAACCTGAATGTTCCCATCTTTTCACCAACTGTAGAAGATATAGTCCTCAAACAATATATTATGTCAAAAAACACGGCTTATGCCAGTATTTCTATTTCAAATCTTTGTGGGTTAATCTTTTTTGTTTATTCACCAATACCCAGGCGCGGTTCTAGAGACAAAAATGTAGGGGGGCTACTGGGGGTTTCATTTGCAGCCAAATCCTAGGTCCAAATTTTTCTCGGTCATCCCAGCCGCCGAAAAGCCGTTCAGCCGGGGGGGGGGGGGGGGAGGGACGGAAAATTTTCACTCCAGATCGGATGTCCAAAATTGTTTTTATGCCAAAATGAGGATGTTTATTAATATTTTAATTGTAAAAAAATTCCTGCGAATTTTTTGGGGGCTTGAGCAATTGTGGGGTCTCAAGCCCCAAACGCCCCCCCCCCCGTATAGAACCGCGCCTGCCAATACCATTACAACATATGTTACCTTTAAGGTGTGCAATGCATCTTATTTCAAGCGTGCGCCCTACAGAGTTTTAACACTGAATAGTGACAGGTGGGAGTTACACAAACAATACAATCACCTCGTATTGCAGATGATCACAATTATTTGCGCATTGCGTTGGATATCGAGCATTTCTACGAATAATTCACTTCAGCTTAATCAATTAATGATACAATCTGTTGTATGACTCACTATACCCTTTATTCACCATTTCCGTGAAATATAGTAAGTAATAAAATACTAGTGGGATTGACGTGCCACACCCGCCCTCCCCCCCCCCCAAAAAAAACTATATATATATATACATGTATCTATATTTCGTTATCAACCAAAAATCGTGAATAAATATCAATAAAACTGCTTCATACACTAAGCAAAAAGGTGTGCAAGGAAACCGGTAGCGACTTATGGGTTCTGAGTACAGAAACACAAGGCAACAGCCAGATTGTGTCTCGTCCCCCCGTGACTTAATAAGACAATGTTGCCCCAAGCACATCCCCAACCCTTGGTGTCACAAGAGTCTTGTCAGTAAACTTAAACGCTTGACCTAAAACTGACCTTTGACTTTACATGTGACCTCATGTGGCATTGCAGTAACATGCGCCAAGTTATGTTTCAAGAGAGTCTTGCAGGCAAACTTTAACGTTTCAGCTTACCATATGACCTCCGACACCACTATGGCATGAAGGTCCCCCGGGTGCATCTATGGCCCAACTTTGGTTGAAAGGAGAGCAAGGGTTGCAAAGTCTTGCAGGTAAACTTGAACATATGACCTCAAAGCACCTTTGACCTTGTATAACAAGTGACCTCTGAAGGCACCATAACATTAAAGACACAAGTTAACAATGACCACAGTTTTTAGAAAATCTGAGCTATATAATCTTCCATGCTCTAATTGTGTGTTTGATAAGGTCTAAAACTGAAGCCCTGAAAAGATTGTACTTCATAGTGCTGATTCAGTACTTTTAAAAAGTGAAAACCTGAGTATCTAATGTGACCTTCTCCAGACCTTGTCTATTTCCTCCCATTGAATACTGAGTTATAGGTCTGACTACTTTATTCTTGGACCGAGCACTAAATCAGGTACGCATGTTTATCCATGCATACCTTGCCAGGGGCAATATAACTTTCCAAACGTTTGTGTGCTGGCCTGCTGGGATGTTCATTTATCCATCTAAGCATTATTAATGTAGCTCAGATATCAAAGTTTGACAGTTTTTTGATTTACACTTACACAATGTCAGCTTGTGTCTTTAAAGTCCCCCAAGTGCATCTACAACCCAAGTTTGGTTTTACTCCAAGCAATGAATGTGAAGTTGTTTGTCACAAGTGATTCTTGTAGGTAAGCTTTAACATGTGACTTCGAATGACCTTTGACCTTACCATGTAACCTCCGACAGCACCATAACATGACTGTCCCCCAAGTGCATCTACAACCCAAATTTGGTTGCCATTGGACGAACAGTTGCCAAATTATTTGTCACAATAAAGTCTTCCAGGTAAAAAACAACATATGAAAGAGAGTCTTGCTGTTACTCTTTAAAATATGACCTCAAATAACCTTTGACCTCACCATGTGACCTCTAACAGCACCATAACCCGAAGGTTACCCTAGTGCATAACCAAACTTGGGCGGTATATACAACCCAAGTTTGGTTGCCATTAATTGCAGCAACGGTTGCCAATTAAGTTATGTCTCATACGAGAGTCCTGCAGGTAAACTTAAACATTATTGTGTCGGATCATTTGGATCCATTAGTCTCGCGCCACGTCCAGTGGGCGAGACAAGAAATACTGATGGTTACATTTTAGGAAGAGTTCCTCCGCTAACTTTGTCAAGACAGATCAGGGATCCAGTCAACCCTCATAAATCAACATTTATAATATATTATCGTTTGAGTTTGTCTTGGTTTATTTGTCTTTTATCCATATTTTTACTTTTTCATATGGTTTCTTGAAAATGATTTCAATGAGTTTCAGGGATGGGAATCATTCCATTAATAATGTAAAACAAGTATGAACATCAAAAATCCAAAACATGATTTTCAGTCTGCACTCGTTTCAACCACATGCAATTAATCGTAGACATATTACCTTTATACATTATCATCTCGGATTGGAATTTGTCCTCGGTTGTATAATCAAATTTCAAGCGTTGGTCCTCGGAATAGTATAGCCATACAAGCGCGCGCGCGCACACACACACACACACACACACACACACACACACACACACATACACACACACACACACACACACACACACACAACAACACACACACAACATACAACACACACACACACACACACACACACACACACACACACACACACACACACACACACACACACACACACACACACACACACACACACACACAC
>JZLH01S0202208.1:67364-85867 GCA_001188425.1 Eucidaris tribuloides
AGACATCATTCGTTTACTCATACGTTATTTAATCAAAATGAACATGTCCTGTACTTTAAGATTATGTTTAACGTGCAATTAATCGTGCCCTTTGGTGTCTGGATAACAGATATTAATCTTTGGACCGAGGACTTGAGCCCCTCAATGTATACTTTATGATTACATTAACATTAATGGATTGACACGAGGACATTATTCCTTAATCTCTAAAAAAAGGGGGTCATGTTCTGTAGTCAGTAATTCATCTTCTGTAGTAAGTAGTTCATGTACTGTAATCTTCTTCAGTCAGCAACTTTAAACGCAAAAGTTTAATCAACACAACACCATCTCCGGAAAAAAATAGGGTATTAGATATACTAACCTACTGTCAAAACAGGTTATCATAAATGGATCATACAAATTCTTTCTGCAAATAACAGCTCAAACGTTGGTTTATTTAATGGACGTCACTGCGGTCTTTCTGATTCTGTTTAGATGATAATTATTCAATCATACATTTTCTCGGATTTGTACATGTATCTCAACTCGCCTGGGGATATTTGTTCTGTTTTTGCGAACATGTGAATTGTACCCGCAGTTGAAAAAAAAATGAATTACGAATTTTCTCACGCGAATTATGAATTTTATTTACACAGAATTCTTAAATAACTTAAAACTCCGCTGTATCTACATGTGATACAGTGAAAGATGCAGACGAGGATGGCCACGCCACTTTTCGCCATTGATTTTGTAGGTCAAAAAAAAAAGAGAAATACCCGAGATTTTGGGTGCGCATTCTGCGCCAAAATACGTCGATGAAGGCCCCTCTTTTGAAGCTGATGATTTTATCGTCGTGTACAAGGCAAAAAGGCGTGTAAAATACAAACCTTTTACACAGTTAAATTCCTTTTACTTAGCACACATTTATAGTCTTTTTGGTGGGAGGGAGTATAAAACAGGCAACGCGCGGGAATGGTCCGATGGCATCTCTTCTTGAGTCACAGTGTCCTCCCTTGCGCGCTGTACACTTAACAACTTCTACATTATGTATCATAATGTACTTAAACGAATGTTATTGCTCCTAACGGCTTGTTATAATATTGAAAATCTCTGCATTTCGACTATCAATTTTTTCAGGTATCGATTTCGACCCGAAATACTGAATGACGTGTCTAAACGCAACTTGTCTACAACAGTATTGGGTCACCCTATAGGTATACCGATTGGGGTGGCGCCCTCTGCCATACATAGAAGTGCACACGTGGATGGGAACAAGGCCACAGCCAAAGGTAGGTTTGACAACCATTAGATGATGACTACGAAGACGACGACGACGACGATGAAGATGATGATGATGGTGGTGGTGATGGTGATGATGATGACGACTAAAAAGACGTTGATGTTAAAGAAAAAGGAAGAAAAAACTATTATGATAAAGAAAGGAAAGCAGGGAAGAAACAATAAACATGAACAAAAATAGAAGGAATAAGGGGAAATATGAAATAAAGTATGCATTTAATTAAATGATCATTATCTACATAAAATGTAATTCTTTCATCTGTACTATACTACGTAATCAAATCAGTTAGACAATAACTTTGGATTCGCTTTGTAAGCACAGGAGACAACGCATGGGGAAAGACAAAGAACAACAACAACAACAACAAAATTTTCTTTTACCAATACCACTGCTATACTTCTATCAGAACTACTACCAACAGGTACAAATATTTCTTCTATACTTTACTAAAATATTAATGAAAACCAGAGCAAAGAAAACAATAGAAATACAGATTTTATTGCGCACCATACACAAAAAAGAATCATCAAAAATCATTAAAAATGGGTTTCTTTTACCGGCTAAATCGTCACATGACCGCTTTATATATGGAAGAATAACATTTGTGTTTTTGTGGGGGTATAGAGAAATCTATAGAGAAAATCAGCAATCATCGTTAAATTCAATTTGGATTTCTTACAGTCCTTATTTTCAACAAAATTGTCTCTCTGGCTCCGAGGATTTTTGAAGATTTTCACGAACCTTTACAGTGTTAATTTGTTATACATATAATTCAGTTTGGTATACAAATGACGACCGCGGTCCAATAAATGAGTGACGTTCAAATCAAATTACTGACAAGATGAGGCAAGACGATTCACCGCTGGTATTGTCTTTGGTCGACACATTCCGAGACTTTCTACTGCCTTCTTGTGGACTTTGTAGAGATTGGTGTGTTTGCAAAAGATAACACATTATTTGTATTATTTGCCCTTGACTCCTTTGAGAACAATGAACTGTGTCATCAAACATGTTATTTAAATATTAGATACACGTGATTTGTTGTTGCACTGTCGATATCTTTTTAAATACACTAACCGTTGATAAGGATCAAACATCTCCCATGAATATACATCCAACAACGATAATTGTATTTACATGTAAAAAAATCAGTGCCATTGATTTAACATGGTTGTTTCTGTTCAAGATCCTAACTATAGTCCTAACCCTAACTCTTACGTTAACCATATAGGTCTAATGGTCCTTACAGGTTGTGTCCATAATTTGCACACACCGTTATGAACTCGAGTAAATTTATAAACTATAAATAATGTAATGTGCAAACATTTACATGAATCTTCACCTCTCACACAAGCTTTGGGCTGAAAAGCCGGGTTTTGTGAAAATAAATTCTGATGAAATTAAAACAGAATACACCAACCAAATAAACGTAGCTCACTGAATTTAATTTACACAGCCGTTAAACTTGTCTGACTACCAGACCTGTTTTGTGTATCATCTACTGAAAACTGAATACCTGCTGATAAAAGCTTACAAGGAAAAACTGACATCAGTGCAGTTGGTCGATTGTCAAGCAATCATTGCTATGGTTGGACTTTACCAAATTCAAAGTCAGTGTGAAAGCTACATTCGGTGTCTGAGATGACAAAATAATTTATTGTATACCAACAATGAATGGTACGTCTAGGCCTAATAAGAAACAATGACCATCTCTGTAAGACCAATGAGTGACCCATAGGAATAATGACCGTTAGGATTGGTGACCAGTAGAACCAATGGCCCATAGAAGTACTAGGACAAACAACATGTAAGACCAAAGACCACTACACTGTAGAGCCAAACACCTTTAGAACCTATGACCAATGACATGAAGGGTCGATGGCCTACAGGACTATTAGGACAAATAACTTATAGGACCAAAGATTTATACGACCAATGGGCAGTAGAACCAATGACCTTTAGAACCTATGACATTTATGGCCTATGACATGCAGGATCAATGGCCTGTATGACCATTGGACAAATAACTTATAGGACCAGAGACCCATAGGACCATTGGCCTGTAAGACTACTGGCCTTTAGAACCTTTGAAATTATGACAAATGACATGTAGGGCAAATGACAAATAAATTATGACCATTACGAAAAATAACTTATAGGGCCAAAGACCCATATTAAAGACCCATATGACCAAATGCCTGTAACCCGCAGGAACAATAACTTATAGGGCCAAAGACCCATATTAAAGACCCATATGACCAAATGCCTGTAACCCGCAGGAACAATAACTTATAGGACCAAAGACCCATAGGACCAAATGCTTGAAGAACCAATGACCTTTAGAACCTATGATATATGACCAATGACATGTAGGACCAATTAACTATATGACCATTACGGTATTTGATAGGACCAATGACCCATAGAACCAAGGACCTGTAGGAATAATGAGCGTTAGGACCGATGATATATGACCAATGACATGTAGGACCAATTAACTATATGACCATTACGGCAAATATTTGATAGGACCAATGACCCATAATAATAATAATAATAGTTTCGATTTATATAGCACCTAATATGAAATATATCATCTCTAAGCGCTTTACACTACTATTACCCCGGTCATCGGATGCTTGTAAGTCTATCAGACACCTGTCCACTCCAAACGGAGATCAGTCAAGACTTGGCAGCCACTATAGGCGCACTCATTCCATTCCTACCGGGTACCCATTTATACACCTGGGTGGAGAGCAGCAAAGCAGATTAAAAATGTCTTGCTGAAGGACATTAATGCCGGGCGGACTCGAACTCCATACCTCTAGATTGTCAGGCACGCGCCTTACCAATCTTGCCACAGCACCATAGAACCAAGGATCTGTAGGAATAATGAGCGTTAGGACCGATGACCTAAAGGACCAATGACCGATAGAACCATATAAGAGGAGTGGGACCAAAGACCCATAGGACCAATGGCCTATATAAACAATGATCTTTAGAACCTATGACACTGACCGATGCAGCATGTAAGGACTAATGACCCAAAACGACCAAACTGTATAGGGCTAATAATTACCTGTAGGACGATTGACGTGATAGGATTAATGACTTATGATTAGTAGCCTGCAGGAACTAAGGGCAGTCCGTGCAAAACCTATCATAGGTACAGGAACACAATTTTGAAGCCAAACGATTAACATTTTACTACAGGTGCAGCCTCTGCAGACACTGTTATGATTCAGAGCTCGTTCTCCAACGAACACGTGGCCGATGTCGCGGCGGCTGCTCCAGGCGGTCTACGATGGATGCAGGTCTACATGTTCCGAGATCGCAGGATCACGGAGAATGTCGTCACGAAGGCTGAAAAGACAGGTTACAAGGCGATTGTCGTTACCGTTGACTCTCCGCTGACGGGGTTTAGGCCAGACCAAATACTGAAAGATTACATGTGTTTTCGCCACGACGAATTCAGGTATGAGATCATCATCAAATTTAAATATGTCATTTCAAATAAATGTTGACTATTCCCAATAATGCCATAATGCTATTCTTTATTTAAAAGAAGTAAAATGCACCATATAACCTTAGAAAGGTGTGATGTTGAGCGGATGACCACCACCTAAATCAAGAAATAATTTGTCACTCTTAAAGGTGTGATATGCCTCTAAAATCTATTTGCCTGCAAACATTTGATTTAAGATCATTTGAGCTTATTTCGATGATCCCATTTATTAGCGTAAACCATTATCATTAACTATTCTATTAACTATATCATCAAATGAGCTGTGATTATTGCTACAGAGGACTCCGTCTTTTATATATAAAAGAATCAAAACACACAATTTATCTGAACGATTTTGTTTTCCTTATTTTCAAGATATGTTAACATGGACATCAACAGCGAGAGTCAGCAAGAAGCTAAGAGGAAAGGGGATAAAACACTCTTCTTCTACTTTGCCACGCAGATGGATCCAAGTTTGACATGGGACGATATCAAATGGCTTCGAAGTGTGACGTCACTACCTATTGTATGCAAGGGGATCTTGACAGGTAATCAAATGAATGTCAAAGTTGTGACTACGAATAAGAATCTACTGTAAGTTCTCCTTCTTCTTCTTCTTCTTCTTCTTCTTCTTCTTCTTCTTCTTCTTCTTCTCCTTCTTCTTATTCTTCGCAAATACTGTCCAACACTCCAAATGCAGGGGCTAACTGGACGCGGGTGCGCTGATGTTGGTATCGCTGCGAGAGAAGTTAGGAGTTAAATGTTAATTGCTTTGCTCCTGAATGCTGTGAAGAACTGCCGTTTTGAAAGTATCTTTGTTTGGTATGTCTATGACTGTCGATGGCAGTATCAATCAGATAATCATTTTCTATAATGAAGAGGAAGTCTCACCAAACAAAACAATTTCGTCAATTGATAGAGCAAAACTGATTCCACTGATTATCATTTTATATAGTATTATTATAATAAACAAATCTGCATACATTATCAGGGTTCGAAAGACTACAGGAGTCGAGGAGGCTTAGAAAAGTACGGACCCCCAGTCTCATGAAATCAAATAAAGGTTTTTGCTTTTAAAGAAGAGAAGTACAGATCATTATAATGATCTTTGTTTAGTAATAGTTGACTATATGATGTAAAGTTTTAGTATTGTATCTTTTATCAGATTGTGGAAATAAACTGCATTTGAATTTGAATTTGAATAATATTATCCTTGGCGTGATGCTTGTCTTGTAGATTGTTCCAAATATTTCATTCCCCACATTACGGTATGGGATAAAATAGCTTATTACAAACATCTCGCAGCATTGTTTTTTTTTTAAATCTGGGTATAATAATGACGATATGTTTGGTAAATTATGTATAATGTTCTAATTACAGCCAAGGCAGCTCGGCAGGCCGCGGATGCGGGTGTAGAGGGGATTATCGTCTCCGCTCACGGTGGAAGACAACTAGATGGTGTGCCTGCTCCTGTAAGTTTTACACTTTAGATTTATTCTGACAATAATTATAATCACGGTGACTTTTCACGACTTAAAGGTACAACGGTTTTTTAAATTGAAATTGAAATCACTTTTTTTCATACAAATCTTGAAATCTCCCTTTTTATGCAACCTTTGAAAATTGTCAAATACCCAGAGACCATCAAGCGTAGTAATTATCAAGGTATACAATCCACGGGGGACGTCGGTTGTATAAGGATAAGATGCCACAATACCCACGTCCTTTGATAAGTCTGGCCTAATATTCAGACGAATACTTCGATATTACAAGAGGAAACAATTATGCCAAAATAAGGCCTGAGCCCAAGGGGACATGCAGTTCCCTTGATTTAGTCAGTTTTAGTACTTTTAAGTTGCTTGTCGTCGGGCTTGTCGTATAGCTCATTTCTTCGACTTGCAAATTATGGGAGCGACTTAGATTTGTATGTAACGGGAATGACTTAAATGTTGATGAAATGACTAATAAGTAGTGGAAGGACTTACAAAAATATAATTCATATCACTTACGTGGCTTCGTATACCAAAGCATTGTCCCTTGTTGTATCTTCTCTATCCATACTTTATCTTAGATTGATGCATTGGGTGAAGTCGCTGATGCTGTTCGCGGTCGAGATATCGAGGTTTACATGGATGGTGGCGTGCGCACTGGGTCTGACGTTTTGAAAGCTTTAGCAAGAGGGGCAAGAGCTGTCTTCGTCGGTAGACCAATTCTGTGGGGTCTAGCATGCGATGTAAGAGTTCTTTGTTTATGTTTATATTCATTCGTTTATTTCATTCAGCGGAAAACACCCAGATAGTCCATTAAGACTTGTAAATGGCTCATTTCCAATGAGGTTCTATTTATCAGTATTTGTAAGTGTGGATAGGTCTGTATGCGGGTATGAAGTCATTATTGCGCGAAAGTGAGAAAGAAGGTGGCCACTTCGTCGGGCTTAATTTGTTGAAGTGTGTGTGTGTTTTTTCAAGAGCCGGGGTATTTTAGTCTCAACATGGAACCTCTGGCATTACGCCCTATTCTAGGGACGAAATATGGGGACAAGATGTTTCCCATAGATCCCATGACATGGACTGGCACCTCCATTGTAATAGATATTATATTGTTTCTAACTACGGATAGCTTCGAAAGGTGAAGACTTTATTCATTACACTGTCGTGAGTCGTGTCTTTCTCCTTAGGTCAAAACTAAAACTTTAATACTCTGTAATAAGGACTTAAGATTGAATACTCTGTAGTAAGGACATAAGATTGAATACTTTGTAATAAGGACTTAAGATTGAAAGTTAAACTTTAATACTTTGATACCTTTGAAAGGCAGATTAGATAGTTTAATCTATGACGAGTGAATTCATATTGAACGATAGACTCGCGTGAGTTAAAGTTAATTAACTGTTAACGGAGTGGAATTTCGAGGATTTTTTTTTGATGGAGAGACAGCGATATCGATGTTGTCGGTCACTCTCAAAAAATTGAAAGTTTGCACCTTTCCCAAAGGACAACGACACATCAGTCATGCCCGTACGCAATTTATGAAGGACATGTCTATGAAATCTGAAGATCAGCAATTACCCAGAATTTGAAAAATTCTCCCAAACCATGTGCTACCGTAGTGTGTCTTCTGTTTCAGAATTTTTTTGTCTCTACAAGACTATCCAATCAAAGTCTAACGGTCACTATAATTCCTAAAACTCAGTTTCTAGCTCCTACATGTATACTTCATTCAAAATTCTTAGATAGTATTTTCCTCTATATACCAGTGCATTTACACAATGATAATTTGTAGGCATACAGAAGAGTTGCCCTGCCTTCAACTTGGATATTCTCACATTTACTCTGAATTGGCATGTCCATTTGTCCGTGTTTAGTAATATGGTTTTTATCTTGTTAGCACGAATCTGTTCCACATCAATCCAGGCGTCCGAGACTAATTCAAAACGAACATGATTACTTTAAAAATGTAATATTTCCGACTTACATGTCAATTAACGAATTCCAGGTAATAATTCAGTGGACAGGGGAGAATGCATAATCGAAGTGCTTTTACATGGCTCACAAAGAACAAAGTCAGACGTAAAATTAGGTAGAAATCAGAGGAAATACAATTATAACGATCGGTGTTTTAGAGGTAAGATCAATTTATGGGACTTAATAAATATGTGGTAGTAGGTCACAAGTTTGCCAAGTTTGCAGTTACTACATATTTGGTGCAAAATGATGTGTGCTATAGGAGACACACTTATTGATTATGGCATATAGATTTGCCGTACACTCCAAGAAAATTGTTTTGAAAAGGTTGTCAAATGTGTCACAATATCACATAGTAAAATCAAAATAAAATAACCTGTATGAATTAATCACAACCTAGGTTTACTAAATGAACTAAAGTGTTTACAATTTTAAACAGGAATGTTAATTTTTTGAACAATAATTATGAAAAATTTAACATTGCGTTTTAAATCTTTAAACAATGTTTACCTGATCAGTTCAAATACAAAACCGGGCTGTATAAAATTTTATCCAGCAGGTTTACTGTGCAGAACCAATTTCGGTGCTTATCCGAATCATTTCAATATTGGAAAAGTTCGTATGAGTACCATTTTATCCGAAACGGTGTTGACAAGAATCTTTTATTGGTCTCATTAGCAACCAAAATAGTTCTGCTAAAATGTTTCGGTTATTGTGACAAATGGTTCTGAAGAAAACCTTTATTTTTCAGAGTGTAGTATACTCTGGCATTTACTTTTACAACTGAAAAATTTACCTCAAATACATTTACCACTAACATATACCAAATCTAATCTCAAATATCCCGAATATAGTTATATAGTACAAAATCGCTTCCGCCAAACACAATTTGTTTATCAATTTCGTCTTCTTAAATTCTTGGGTGATGTTATCCTTTGCCAAATGCTGTTAACTCGTAAAATATAACATATACCTACACATATACATTAAACATTAATAATAATCGATGAATTAATTTATGACGTGTTTATTAACCTTCTCCAAGACTTTGTGATTTTGCAGAATACCAATTGTATATGCATCTTACTATTTGTCATAATTACTCCTTGTGCAATAGCACTTTTTTCAAAAGTATTATTGTATTGATTAGGCAATATGTTTTGTTTTTGTATATTCTCTTCTGATGGATTATGATCAATTGATTGTACTCACTTTTCATACATGCATTTTCGTGTGTATGTATGTGTGTATTGTGAAAAATTAATCTTTGGCTGTCATTCACGATTTGAAATAAACCATGAAAAGTAACATAAAAATAAATAGATGAATTAAGAAATATATACACGTACAGTGTACTGACCAGGCGCGTATCCAGAAATTTTTAAACGGGATGAAAAAAGGGGGCGAAAATTGTCTATCCACCTTTTTTTTCCGCCCGGCCAAATTTCTCCACCTACTACCGAAAAATCACCATTCATTTCATCTGTTCCGGGGATTTAGAATATCCCCTTTTGCAAAAATAAGGATGTATTTTAGGGAAAAGAGGGTGTTGTCAAAACTCCCTGGATATGCGTATGCTAGGTAATGATATTCTTTACCACCTGTATTGTACTTCCAACAGTTTTCCACTGATTTGTCTTTACAAGTTCTTTTTAGTAGTGAATTACATTCAAAGATCTCAATACACACAATCTGATCATAGTAATTCCAACGAAAGATTTCGTCATCTTACACTTGTAACCTGTACCCTTTTTGTTGCTCATGATTATTTTACACATGTAGGGAGCGCATGGTGTGGAACGTGTTTTGCGGATTTTACGAGATGAATTGGATTACTCTATGGGATTATGCGGTAAGCAACTTGATAGTCTTCCTTTTCGTTCAAATGTTGGTGATGCGTGGTGTTGATGTTGCTTTTAAAGGATAAAATGTACTTTCCCCTTTCCAATTTATTATGTACATTTTATTTTCGAAACGTGGTCACGAACCGGAGATAAATTTGAATATGTCTCTTCCCGTTCAAATGTTGGTGATGCGTGGTGTTGATGTTGTTTTTAAAGGATAAAATGTATTTTCCCCTTTCCAATTTAAAACGTGGTCACGAGCCGGAGATAAATTTACCACCTCATTCGGATGGGGGCGGGCTTTCTTTTTTCATCCATACGAACATTATTCAGAGACGTGGGAGGTAACAGAATTTAATCTGTTTAATTGAATGAGATTCCAAGACATCGATTTTCATAAAAGACTGTATTACCAGGATTGTCTTTAAGTATTGCATGGACATGCTACGTGTATGAGAAAACATGCGAGTTTTTTTTTTTTTTGTTCTGTTGCAGGTTGCTCTGACGTCACCAAGATACCCCGTGACGTCGTTGTCCATAAATCCTACTATAGTATCGGGAAACACAAATTATAGATTGCGAAGGAATTTTCCAGGTTATGTAAATATTGTCGTTACAGAATACCGATTGAATTCAAAAACAAAAATAATCTACGTTTTTTATCAAAAAAATGTTATGGTATTATTTTTAGAAGAAAGGACATTAAAAAGTCAAATTATTTTGCTTCATTGTTATCATAAGAGTCCACCTGTGTTTAGTAGGGTTATACGTTGGTGTGTTGCTTTGTTCTTAACCTACAATAAAGCAAAACATCTTCCTTGTAATTGAATAATCAAGATCCAGAGCTTTAGTTCTTGGTGATCAGTTGTCTGTCGCATCACATTTTACAGACATAATCAGACAGACACACACACACATGTGTATGTGATTGCCACACTCTAAAACGGACATGTTATTTCAACATTTCAAACAGCCGAGGAGTGACCACACTTTACAACACTTTCTAGATGTTATATCCAACCTATCGTCCATCTGGATTCAACATAAATAGTGTCAGATCCAGCTCGTTAAAAGTTAAATGCAACATTGAGAAAGTGTGGTCACTCCTCGGCCCTTTTAGCTGATGAGATAACATTTAACTTTTTAGAGTGCAGTCGGCCTGAACACTGACGAAATATCAACGGAAATATTAATTTTGTTGACTGTTTTCATTTTAATTTTCATAATAATCTAACATATTAAATATATATGTAATATACATCGTTGCTTTACAATTTGTTTACCTATTCTACTTAAACTTTTTCCCACTTTAATTTTCTCACCCTCACCCTATGCACCTTTCGTTTCTGAATTCTCATTATCTCAAGCTTGCCTATATTATGACCAGTCTGGAACATATTTCTTCATATGTATGAATTTCAGTAAAGTATGTTAGAATGTTTGATAACATTATATATGAAGCACGTCTCATGGCAATTCATAGCATGTCTGAAGTTAATATTTGGTCAAAATATGTGTTGTTGGAAGACAATCGATATTAATCTTATAAAGTATATGAAAGTACATTCTTCTAATTTATTCCTTCCGTATCATTGTGACCCACTATTTGATATATCAAAATCTGTTGAATATAGAAAGTCTACGAATGTATATTTTGTTGAATTGTTTATATACACCGTATATATAAAAATGTATCCATGCATACATTGTCTGTTTTGTATCACGTTTTATATACAAAACTGAAATAAAATGTTTAATTTAAAATCAACTCTTCCATTTCGATCGTATTACTACTGTACACATACTGCCTGGTCTAATAGGGTACACACACACACACACACACACACACACACACACAGACACACAGACACACACACACACGCGCGCGCGCACACACACACACACACACACACGAACACACACACACACAGACACGTGCACACACATACGGTACATACACACACAAGACAGACAGACAGATCATACATAAACAAAGGGCTAGACACACGGACACAGATCAACCGAAAAACGAACAAACACTCACACATACATGTACACACACATACATATACACACACACCTATACACATACACACAACAACACTATATTCACTCATTGTACTGTCGACACTATACTGAGTATTCACTTATTGTATTGTTTTAAATCATTTAAAGCTTTTCCTTGTATTTTGTTATATTTTTGTTATGTATTTGGAAATCGAAATGAAATGAAATGAAATGAAACACACAAGAAACAGATAAACATAAACAGACACAAACACACACACACATACATGCACACACGCACACACACATACATACACATACATGCACACACACATACACAAACACATACACATACACACACATACACACACATACACACACACATACACACACACACACACACACACACACACACACACACACACACACACACACACACACACACACACACACACACACACACACACACACACACACACACACACACACACACACACACACACACACACACACACACACACACACACACACACACACACACACACACACACACACACACACACACACACACACACACACACACACACACACATACACTTGCATACCACCACCACCTGGATTATGATCATATACAGAATTCACGTTATGCCATCAATTACACTCTGAGGGACATATCGCAGTTCAACAACCCCTTCCTACACCCACATGTACTCTGTAATTGTATAAAATCTCTTTCTTTATTACCAATGATATCATACACAAAAGCATTATTCTGAATTTCTTTAGTTATTTATAGCAATCATCCCGGTTGAAAAACATCAAAAACCGGTGAATTTGGGTAAAAACACTTTTGAGATATCATCTCCATATTAAATTCATTAGTCACAATGAGTTGGAAGTAAACGTGAAAGGAGAAAAATAATACTGCATTGTTGCAATATGTGTTTCCCATTTACGTGCACTTCTCTCCTATTTTTAAGGTTTTGGTTAAATTTTACCTCTCGGCACGTACAAGGGTTACACACACATTGCACTGCCAGATGAATTAAATTAATTTGTCAGATAATCTGTCCTTAATGTAAACAAAGACGGTATGCATCAAAGCTGAAAATGCCGTTTTTCTCTTCGAAATTTGATTCAATAAGGAAAGTCAGGGACAAAAAAATTATGCAGACTGCGTGGAAATCGAGTCATACATTTCACTTTCCAGGTTCCCCCTGGGATATCAACTTTGGGATTATCATTAATAATTGAGACTGTTTGCGTTCGTGCATTTTGGATATGTGTGAGTATTATATTTCCTGCGTGAATTCGTGTCTGTGTGTGTAATGAAGGTGGCGGAGGCAAGAAGGTTTCAGAGCCGGTGTTACAACAATCCATTTCTGCCTTTGAACTGAATTCGGAGCCGCAACTCAGAAAATGGGTCACGGTTACATGCTTGAGAATCTTTCCTACAGATGGATCAACACCAACAAACTGCTCGAACTTATCACTAGTCACCTTGAAATGGGAAAGTGCATTTATTTCAAAGATAACCTTGTTTATTTCAAAGTGCAATGTATGAGACACGGTATGATGCGATGAATGCTCTAAAATGGTACAATGTAGATGGATATTATTTGATAAGACATGCCTGGCTATACTTATGGAATATGTTTTTAAACAAATGTAACTTATGATGAATTTCAATTGTCGGGAGTAAGAGGAAAAACGGCAAAACTGATGTCATTTATAAACGTGTATATTGTTCAAAATTTACACGAAATTCTTCTCGTTTCCATACTTACGCGAGAAATTGTGTAATTTTTATTTGAATTCGTGATTGGAGGTTGATTCTTCAGGCCTATAAACTCGTTGATGAAGGGGAAAGAGATGCGCGTTAAAGTTCCATATTCAGTGTGGGAAATTAATGGCCGCCCTCTTACGGGGGTTGCAAAAAATGAATATTAAAGGGTGTTTTTGTTTGTTTGTTTTTGTGTTTAATCTTCAAAAAATTAATACTAAATCCTGCGATGTAAATAGCCGCATTTGTGATCAGAAAATAAATTTGCGATATAAGCATACCAATATAAGTAGTGACTGTGGAGTTAAACATGTTTTTTTTCATGTCTTTGATTTTGAATATATAAATATATGGTTGCGACCATTTTTTAAAATAGAAGAATGACTTCAGTAGCTCAAGAACTTTAGTACACCCTTCACAATTCGGCCATTTTTACAGATGTTCTTCCATCCTAAACAGATTATATTGGCATATGCTCGTGGGTCACACATAACCACACACACACACACACACACACACACACACACACACACACACACACACACACACACACACACACACACACACACACACACACACACACACACACACACACACACACACACACACACACACACACACACACACACACACACACACACACACACACACACTATACACACACACACACAACAACACACACACACACACACACACACACACACACACACACTGGTTAGTGTTTCAAATAGTGTTCGGATAGCCATTGGAGAAAAGAAATATGATAATGGCTTAGTTACTTTTGTGTACTACTGTAAATCTGACAAGGAGTCAAACATTTAAAGTAATCATTCTCGTGCAATTGAGCACATTATTCGAAGTGTATATACATGACTATCACTACTCAGCAGCGCAGCATGCGCAAATAAGACGTGTTAATATTTTTCGTCAGAAAGTGGCATTTTCTGTTGAAAACTTGAGTGTTGCAGTTGTTTTTGCTATACAACCGTCCCCTGTCCCCATATTGAAACAAAGAAAAAACAAACAAAAATTATTACCCCTGCACTAACTGTACCCATCCACATTTCACACTATTGTTCACGATGGAAAACGTTAGCAGACCAAAACGGAACTGGAGGTTAACATGAGGTTAGGGTTAGGGGGTTAGGGTTTTCCCTATAACCCTAACCTCATGTCAACCTACAGTACCAATCTTTGATGGAAAACGCCCAACCTCTGTATAGTATTTATTGTTGAGGGCGCTTTTCTTAATTCGAAGAGTCATTCGAAGAAAGGGCTCTAAAGATGGTCAAATGATGCACCTGAACTTAGCAGTAGTCCCGATTGTCAAAACGCAGAACTAAACAAACAGACAAAAATTCCACTTCAAAATTAATTTCTTCCGCTACATCCTAATTGTATAGCAATGAAAGTCCTCAAGAATGATTAATCTGTTTGTGCCGATTTTTGAACAGTGGGTGCGGGGTAAGGTGGTTATTAGAATTAGTATATTATTCACTTCTGTCAAACTTGGCAAGAATCATACTTGGGGAAGGGGTTTAAAAAATGATCAAATGGGCACCTAACCCACATCAGAGCCTCATTGATAGTGCTTTTCCAATTTTGATAGTGTTTTTTTTTAGAAGACTAAAACCTCATTTTCTACCTCGACTACTCATAATCAGGGATAAGAAATAGATGTTCACAAGGATTCCTCACGAGTAAGATTTATTCGTCCCAAATGAGAGCCATCACCCCCGGGGTCTGCTTGCCGCTAGGAAAAGAAGAGAAACGGATGTTTTAAATGACGCTCCACACAATAAGAAAATGAGTCTTTTCTTGATTATTCGTATAAGCGATGTGGGCGATTTCAATTATACTTGATATCAGCTCCTTCGTTAAATGTCCTTTTTTGAATGACTCGGTTGCGCAGAGGTATGTATGGCCTCAGAATATTAATGTGTTACACTTTCATCACAAATTAGTGACCTCATTTCTTCTTTGCTGTTGTTGTCATGAAAATGTTTTTGTTCTTATTTACCTAGCAAGGGGTTCATTGAGGAATAGATTTAATCAATGGCGTAAACGTGTCTTTTATTGTTTACCTATAAATTTGTAAGCAAAATACATTCCAAAATGTAATCACGGTCGTTGACCATTCACATTAATTAAACGTATACGTGATACAAAACGGAAACCTCCACAAATAAAAGGCTTATCATTTCAATTTTGTTCATCAAAAAGCGATTTGTTGGGTAGTTCAACTTTAGAAGATGGGATTGATGACCAAAATGAATTGAATTCATCATTCTTCAATAAGTGTTGACTAAGAATAGCTTCAATTGATAAACTTTATACATGAAATACATTTCTCCAAGCGCTTGACAGGATGAAAGGGTCATTGAATGCGTGTTAGTCTATCAGACACCTGTCCATGGGGGGGGGGGGCACCATGTGGACAAACTTTTTTCAGGATTCATTCCATTCCTACTGGATATCCCTATGTACACCTAGTTGAAGAATATAGCAAGGCAGACGAAACACCTTGCTGAAGGACATACATGCCGAATACGGGATCGAATTAGAGACATATTAATTTCTATACGATCTTTTCCTTTCTTCATGGTCTATAGTTTTGCAACACCATGGTAAACTGGAATTAAAACCGTCCTTTTTGGCACATTTTTTGCCATTGTAACAAATCTACAAGCATTTTATACTATTGAAACGAGATTTATGATAATCAAACGTTTCTCTTTCAGGTTAGATCAAAATATGTGACCGAAGTCAATGTTATGACCCGCGGAATTGATTCTAAAGACTTCCTTTTTGGTAAAAAAATCTCGTGGAAGATCCCTTTTCCCCCCAATTTTTCTGACTTTGCCGCTTCATAAAATGAAAGTGCGCCATCTATAAATATATTGACGATAGGTATGTGTAGCGGGAAGTCTGAGGATTCTAAAAATGTAAAAATCAAATTTTATTGGCCAGGAGAAGGTCCGCGGAATTGGCAAAAATCAATTACAAACACCATTTTCTCTCAGTATTCTGATCTTCCCAGCTGCACGCAGTCTTCATAATTATGCGTTCGAGCGTGAATGTGAAGAATGACAGCAGTCCGTCGCTTCCTCCTACACAGCACGGTGTGAGAGCAGTGATGCATAACCTGTGTGGAAACCTTGTATTTCTCTGCGCAAAAGAGGAGCGTTTTTTGTTGTAAAGAAATTGATATGCCTGTATACTTTGGGACACGGGCTTTACCGATGAATCCACGGCCGTACAATGTATTAACAACGAAGATTCTGTAAATTATTCCAGTCTTCAAGTTTATATTTAATTTCGGTCATCAAAAAAAAATTACATACAAGAAAATTTGCCAAATGATAAACCTAACTGAACATGACCGTTATGTAAACTATTATAGAAAATAATATAATACATTAATAACATAATAACATAATATACATAACATACATAATACATGACATGACATGGACATAAATGAATGACTAATGACATAATCATACATAGCATAATATGATACATAACATAACATAAATAAATAACATGTTAACATCAAGATAACATAACATACTCACATCACATCACATCAAATTACTCACTCACATCAATCACTAAATCACAATCAATCACATACATACATAATCTAACTCACATCAATCACATCCTAATAAATAACATAAACACATAACATAAAATAGTAAAATGTGGAGCGATCAATGTATTCTTCACAATCAGGCAAAATTGTACGAGTTATAATCGTATCAAGAAAGTCTTCAAAATATGTTGCATAATTTTGATGAGGTAATAGGTTTTTGCTGTTCAGGATTAATTTGATTTCTATTATGCGAATATGCGTGGATAGTAAGTAAATGCTCGCCTCGAGATTTCTGTTCAGATTAGTTTTGGCGTTGGTTATTATTATTAGATCTATGACTTCTCTGAGAATAATTATGTGGGCTTAAATAAAATCAATTGGATTTCCTATACAGAGCTAGGGACTCTCAAAATTAGTTGTGTTAATGTACATTAACCGGAAATATGCTGCCAGTATTTTCGCTCTCAAGATTTGTTTCTTGTAAGTGACTATAATGCGCGTCCTATTTTTGTTTTAGAATATTATGTATGTAGACAACTAATGATGGGCGAATCGCTGTGGAAGTATTCGAATCGCCATTAGAGGGCATTGTTTATAACTATAAGTTGGTTGAATTTGGTCCTCATTTTCCGTATTCGAATTTCCTACAAGTTGTACTATACTATTAATATACAATTATTGACATGCTTAGTAATACATTAAGAGGAATGATAAACTGATTTAATTCATTTTAGGATTAGAGGCATTTAATATTTCATTTCATTTATTTTCCACAAAGCATAGTAATAAAAATAACCCTCAAATTACGAACATGATAAAACAATACAAAAGAAAATACAAATTAACATTTCCATGAATTCATGATAAAACAATACAAAACATAATACCAATTAACATTTCCACAGATACTAAACCAAACAAATTTTATACAAAGAGACATATTACTCAAAGTGTAACAAGGTTCATTTTTGTGGAAGCAGTCTACGTAATAGCAAGCTTTAGAATAAAAGTAGACCCCTGGGC
>JZLH01S0202208.1:88538-107082 GCA_001188425.1 Eucidaris tribuloides
CACAACAAAAAGTTGAAATTCCCACCAAAAAGTGGTAAAAACGGGCAATAAAAATGACTTTATTTCCCAAAGGGCGGTAGATCCATTTCAGTTATTTTCCAAAGGGGTAATCCTAATACATAAAAATAAAGAAAATTCAAATAAAATAAATAACAAGTCACATTTTTTTTTGTAGTGTGATTTCACATTTGCATTATGGGTTCTTTGTTTGGCTAAGTTGTTTTATGGCAAACCTGTGCAATGTGGATTAATTGATAAATTAATTTTTCTACTGAATGGTATTGGATCTACCCTTTTTGAAGATAAACTAAATGTATTTTCATGATGTACATCCATTTTTATCAATTTCATTTCGCTCAAAATCCATATTAATTATAGCGCTTATAACATACGATCGAGAAGGTGAAATTTAAGTAAAGTTGTTGTAAAAATGACAACTAAAAATGACTTTCACTTTCAAAATGGAGTATATCCATTTAGTTATTTCCAAAAGGGGGTAGATTCAAAAAAATACAAAATAAAAGCAAATATTTTCAAAAATTGAAAACTCACAGATTTTTTATAAGAGTGGTTTTACACTCAAATTGTGGGGTACTTGTTAGTGTCAAGTTGGTTTTACCCAGAAACATTGCAATATGGGTAAATTAGAAAACAGGATTTTTCTCAGAATGGTGAAAAGTGGATCTAGCCCCTTTTGGAAATAAACTCTTCAATTCTGTATCTATAGAGACCACTTAACATAACAGATATAGACTGGAAATGGTTGTAATATCACATTTGATGTATGCTTCGGGATTTTATTTTCCTTCGGGATAATATAATCTCTCGAGAAAATAAAACTCCCTATAAGCGGTCCACCAAATGTTATATTACACCCCTGTCCAGTCTATATATTTATAATATCGTATCTTCATAATCATGTAGCGATTACAGCAATATAATAGGCTAACATTGTGGACCTTCAAATTAAAAAAAAAATGTCACACTTTGCTATCTGAGCTACATAGTAGTGTTTGAATGGACAACTAAACACCCTAGAATACAAAAATTTTGAAATTTTATGCTGCCACTGGCAAGATATGAATGAATAAACAATTAGTACTCGGGGCGAGTAAAAAATAGCCTAGATCCACACACGATAAGTCTATGGGAGGAAATGGGCAGGTGATTCCGGTCAACTTACGATTTTCACTTTTTTGAAGCACTAAATAATCATTCTGAAATACAAATTATTCATACAAAAGGTATTACCATACATTTCATGAATTCATATTTTTATTTCAGAAACAAAATGATTAACATTCATTTAAGTACAAATCTCTCTCTCGCTAAGTGCCGTATCCGGAGACGTAGGCAATCATAGCATGCCACAAAACTCTGCTCCTATAGCTGTTTGAATCAGTTCCACCTCCCGCTGACCCGCACCTCTCTCTGTAATCCATGCATTCAGACTGGTCGTCCAATTCATCCGTTTCCTTCCTCTACCCCTCTTTTCCTCTATACATAAAATATAAAATTCATTTTTTTTCAAACAAAGGTTATACATTACAGGTTTACATTACAGGTTTCATTAATTTCCATTTTTTATTTCAAAATTAGTTATTCACTTTCATTTGACAAGAAAAAAATATCAGTAATACCGAAAGAGAGATAATAATAATAATGTGAAAACTCCAACCCGTCCAACCGATTATCCCCTTCCCCCAATCCCACTCCAACAGACACACATCTGTGCAATCACACGGCACCTACAGCGTGTCCCAGATAAAATGTCCCTCTCGTAGACAACAGAATAATTACCAAAATTAAGTTTTATACTCAATTAAATTTACATATTTAAAAAGCCTATTTAATTTTGTAGTTCCTGTGAAAATTTCAAAGGTCTCGCTTCATTGTTTTCGAATATACAGGCTCTTATGTAACAGCAGTGCTTTCCGGCCCATTCCAAGTTTACTAAAATGAAATGCACACTACAGACATACCATGCATTATTTTCTGCTTCACTTTCATGTCAATGACTATGTTCTTGTTGTTATTAAGTAACTAAAGTCAAGTTCATTCACTTTACAAAATGAAAACTAATCAAAATTCAGTTCCACTGGTCATGTTTGCTTTCATAGGATGTGTTCCATTTAAAGTTTGTCCTTCAATGTCCAGCTTGTAAACCTTTATTGTTCTCCTGCACATCCTTCCACCTGATTACCATTCAAGTTGATGCATTCATGAAGCACTGCAAACTTGAAATGGACTGAAAAACACTGCTGTTACATAATGGACTGTGTGTTCAAAACTAATGAAACGAGACCAATGAATTTTTCACAGAAGTTAGAAAATAAAATGAGCTTTTTAAATATGTAAACTTACTTGAGTGTAAAACCAGATTTTGGTAACTATTCACTTGTCTGCGACAGGGACATTTTTGGGGGGACACTCTGTACACCAACACGCACACCAACTTCCTGCTCACATTCATAACTTTCGGAAAAGAAATACACACAAGAACAAAAACACGTTCCATACAAACATACGTTCACACAAAATACACAAAAATACATAATTATATTCCATCAGTGGCGTAGCCAGGATTTGATCTTGGGGGGGGGGCGGAACATGCGAGGGATCGAAGCGACCGACCGAACCCGAGCGAGGGGGAAGGGTGCCCCCTCCCACGGTAACAGCTTTTTGCATTTTGATGCCATTAATCGTGCATTTTGGTGCATGTTTTTGGCATGTTTTCTCGACTTAAAATAGTTCTACTGAGTACTGATTAAGATAAGGTAGTATGTTGCTGTAGATATTTCAACAGGAGGAAAACAAGATATCATTCAAGTAAGTATACATGTATATTCTTGTATATATATCATGTGACCATCTGCTAAGCAGTCAAACAGAAATAGCATGAAAACGAGTGTTTGAACAATTAGAGGAGGGTCACACACTGTTTCTAATATTTATTGTTGGTAGTGGCTTCGCGGGTGAGATTAACAATTCTAACATGGCGAACAAGAAAAAATACAGTGTATCTAACGGGTATGTTTAAATACATGTATAAACTAGCTCAGGCGCGGTTCTATAGAGCGGAAATATTAGTGTGATACTGGGGGCTTGACGGAAACATGTGAGGGAGCGAAGCGACCGAGTGGGAGTGGGGATACCCCCTCCGACGGTAAGAACTTTTTGAAACTACGCATAGAAAAGGCATGATTTTAGGCATGGTGATTATTTTAAAGTCATATTCTACGAAGGTTATTAGAGATGGTAGTCAGGTTAAAAAAAATATAGTGTTTTTACTTACTGATGTACAGGAAGTAAGTAAAAAACTATAAATAGGTAGTCATACTTGCGAGGGAGCAGAGCGACAGAGTGGGGAGGTTGTGGGAGGGGGATACCCCCTCCCACGCTAGGAACTTTTTGAAAATACGCACAGAAAAAACAGTTTTCTAGGCACGATAAATACATCAAGATCATAGGATTGGGTAGTCAAGCTTACGTGCATGGGAGAGAAGCAACCGAGCGTGGGAGGGTGTGGGAGGGGATATTCCCTCACACGGTAGGAACATGTTTCAAAATACGCAAATAAAAGACGAGATTATAGGGAAGGTAAATACATTATTTTAAAGGTATATTTTATGAAAATTTTAGGGACTGTCAGGTTTTCAAAAAGATGTTTGCAGGAAGCTGTGAAAAACTGTAATTGGGAAGTCATACTTGAGAGGGAGCGAAGCGACCGAGCACCCGAGAGTGTGGGAGGTGGATACGCCCCACCGACGGTAAGAAAATTTTTCAAAATACGCAAAGAAAAGACGTGACTCTAGGCAGGATACATACTGTACGTGCAGGGTGCATACATATCTGCATATTTTAAAGGTTTATTTTATGAAAATTATTAGGGATTGTCAGGTTTTCGAAAAGATGTAGGCCTACAGGAAGGATATGAAAAACTGTAATTGGGTAAAGTCATATTTGCGATGGAGCGAAGCAACCGAGCGGGGGAGGGTATGGGACGGAATACCCCCTCCCGCGGTAAGAATTATGTGTTTTGAGGCATGGTTAATACATTCCAATGGTATATTTTATCAAGATTAGGAATTTGGTAGTCATACTTGTGGGGGAACGACGCAACCTAGCGGGGAGGGTGCGGGAGGGGATACCCCCTCCCACGGTAGGGAAATTGTTCAAAATACACATAGAAAATAAGTGATTCCAGGCATGATAAATACATACCTTAAAGGTATATTTTAAGAATATTATTAAGGATCGTCAGCTTTCGAAAAGATGAACGAGAAGCCATAAAAAATTGTAATTGGGAAATCAGACTTGCGAGGGAGAAAAGCGGGGGAGGGTGCCGGAGGAGGATACTTACCCCCTTCGACGGTAGGAAAATTTGTCAAATACACAGAGAAAGTACGTGATTCTAGGCAGGGTAAATACATATTTTAAAGGTATATTTTAAGAATATTATTAGGGATTGTCAGGTTTTCAAAAAGATGTACAGGAAGCCGTGAAAAACTGTAATTGGGAAGTCACTTGCGAGGGAGCAAAGGGACCGAGCGGGAGAAGGTGTGGGAGCGGGGTACCCTTTCCGTGGTAGGAACTTTTTGAAAATACGGATAGAAAAGACGGGTTTCTAGGCATGGTAAATACATATTTTAAATGTATATTTTATGAAGATTAAAACTGCCAGAAGACGAAAACGGACTCGATTAGCACGAATTTACATAATCTAATAGAAGAAAATTAAGAAATGAAGGCGGTGGCTTCACATCATTTTTTTTTAATCTTAGGGGCCGACCGCCCCCATCGCCCCCCCCCCCCTGGCTACGCCACTGTATTCAATAAAGTTAAAATCACAATTAAACTTTAAATACAGCCAAAACGATAAACATCACAAGTACAGTTTCGACATGAGTAGTGTTGGATTAATTGATCAGGTGAGATTTTGACATTCGGGGGACGAAATGAAGAAAAAGGTATATTTGAGTATAGACATAACAAAACAAAAAGTCCAAATGATTGAATTTCGGTCTGATTAGGTTCACGTGTAACGATGGATTGATAAGATTCCCAGCCAAAATTTATGCAGAATGTTGACCCGCCCCCTCAACATGCTCAAGAAAACAATAAACTGGAGTCCAATCATGAGTTTCAGATTGTTGATACAGAAACATAATATATGTATAAAGTTTTATGCAACCGGTCTTACTGAACTAATCAGGTATTGTTTAAAAATTTAAACAAATGATGAAAAAATTTAAACAGTAATGTTCAATTTAAATAGAAAATTGAAATGTTAACATTACTTTCTAAAGCTTTATACACTTGTTTGAACGTTTAAACAACTACCTGATCAGTTTATACAGTACACATGGGTTGTATGAAAAAAATTATACAGGTTGAAGTTTGATTTTATTATGGTATATAATCTGTTTATTTTGCTTTATTTATTTCTGCTTATTTTATTTTTGTTTCTTCTTCCTTTTTGTTTACTTTCATTTTCTTTCCCTTACTTGTATTTTCGTAGTTTTTGTCCTTTTCTTTTCTTTCCTTTCTTTTCCGCACATCAGTCATCGTATGACCAAGCGTCACATGACAGTGAGTTCTCGAAATGAGTCCAAACAAATACACTGTGCCGAAATTCGTAATGATGGAACTACTATGTTTGGATCCATGATTACCACCACAAGATTTTGACACTGAAGAGACTGAACTTTGGGGAGGAAGCCACGGTGAATATTGTAACAGCAACTGTCATATTCCTGGGTCATTATTAATAGAGAAACTTGTCATGCTTATCTGGAGAGTACAAAGGAGATTGCATATGTTGCGCCCTCTCCAGGGCAAATAATAATAACAGTGAATTTTTGCAAAGAGCATGCACATTCCACCGATAGAAGATGCTCATGGCGCATTACATATATACTAAAAAAAGGGGGGACTTCAAAAATATAGAAACAACATATAAACATACAAAGAAAAGCAATGAAAAACGAAGAGGTGAGTTTTCAAACTAGATTTAAATACGTGTATGGATGACGTAATGAGAAAAAGCGTCAGAGCTACAACATAATGGATGTCTCTCACTCCGGGTTTTTTTTTTTAAAAGTCACCTCTTGACTTCAGTGAAAGCATGGATATGTGGTAGATCCATGGTGGAGGTTAAAAAAAAAGGAGCTGAGCATCAATTTTCAAATGTTGGCCATCAAAACATGATGACATTACACCAGGGTTGGCAATATCCCGGGAAATACCTGTATTTTCCACCCAGGCGGGAAATACTGGGAAATACTGGGAAATACCGGGAAATACTGGGAAATACCTGGGAAATACTGGGAAATACTGGGAAATACTGTGAGCAATACCTAGCCATGTACTCTTGAAGTTGTACAAGGTCAACTAAGAAGGCCATGAATGCAGTTCATTTGGGCTCTTCTTACACAAAACCATCTTGAACTGATAATTTCAGATTTTGAAAGAGACTCTGAAAAACTCTCTTTTGAGTTTTGATAATTTAATTTAGTGTTTTAATTTCACATTAGCTTGCTCAATACATCACAGTATTACACTGTACATTATTCAGGTGTTACACTTGTGGAGCCCTCATCTTGCTGAATATACAGGGTCAAAATCAACATCTGTCAATGGGGTGTGCTATTTTAAGTGTTCTGGATTTATGCAGCAATTCAGATATTTGCAGACTGAAATGATTGAAAAAAAAATTCTAAAATAAAAGCAGGTGATTTTAAAATTTTCATACTTTTAGTATTGATTTGGCTGTGTAGAAAATTTGTCCCACCAATCATAGTGAGTCCCTTGTTCCCCATCATCACTTAAGTTAGTTTTTTTTTGTATTTTGTGTTGAATTACACTTACTGAACAACAATCTCTACATTTTTGAGTTATTATCCTTCAAGAAATAACTTTTTTATAGTATTTTCCAGTATTTGCCGGTATTTCCCATTTTTGTCAAAAATAGCAAGGCGGTATTTACCGGTAAATACCGGTATTTACCACCCGGTATTTACCGGCCAACCCTGCATTACACAGGTATGCAAATGAATTGTAGGGGGTTATATCCTTCCGCAGTCGTCTCCAAACACATCACCTTGCTATCGCGAGGTAACGTAGAAAAACACAGATATCGGGGGAGTTTGTTGATTATTTCCATCACGTGAAATACACACAACAAAAAAGTAACTACCCCATTTTTTAAACAACCATAACTTTATAACGAAATGAGTTTTAGCAAAATAATTTGGCAGGAGTATACCTACACTTATTGACTAATATCTGTGTGAAAATGTGATTGATCCGTCAAGCCATACATGAGTGAACATGCATTAAAGGCGAAAATGTAACTTTTCAAAAGTCACAGCAGTCATCTCTTATGCCAAAATAATGGTAAATAATGGCATATTTTGCTTTCTTCATAAAGTGTGCTCACTCAACCATGACATGGTTAAAAACCTCTTATGTTCGTACAACATGTAAAGATACATTTTGCTGAAAAAATCCGGATTTCATTTTTTAAACTTAATTGGATTTTACAAATTCAAAATTGAGAAATATGGAAATTTTTAAATTGAGCTCATTGAAGCGTAAAATATGCGAATAGTGCCAGGGGGTGTAAGGGGGTCAAACGATAGATGATTAACATAAATAGCGCTTAATTATTCACCAGAAACAAAATTTGTCAAAATCATGCATCACAAATTCCCTAAAATGACCCTTGTGACTTTTAAAAAGTGGCATTTTTTGCCTTTAATACATGCTCACTCATGCATGGCTTGACGGATCAATTACATTTTCATACCTAAGTTAGTCAATGAGTGTAAAAATACTCCTGTCAAATTATTTTGCTAAGACTTATTCCGTTAAAAAGTTATGGTAGTTTGAAAAAGGGGGTAGTTACTTTTTTGTTGTGATTATAATTATCATTGTGTTATACATTAATTCATGTCTGCTCATATTCAAAGAAAGAGGTTCGTTATGAAGTAAAATCTCAAATGGTCCTGTGAAAAATATATGACACTCCACATAAACTGTGAGAAAGGTCGCAGGAAGAAAAAAATACGATTAACCCCAAAACTTTACGAGTATCCTAAAGTGTTGGCGTTCTTATTAACATAAGAATTTTAAGATGTTCGCTACATTCCCGGCTTACATCTTTTACCTTCCGCCAAGACGGATAATGTAGGTATACAATGCATTCAACCACTGAACCATTACATGTTATTAGTATTGTTCCTTATCATTCTAATATGTTACTATCTTAAACGTAAATGGCGAAGTACTTTCTTCAAGCATCTTTTATTTTTTCCTCCTTTTTTTCTCCAAATCGGATAAACGGCAGCTTGTAATGCCGTACGTATTGAAACTTTCCAGTGGAACACTGAACAAAGTCGATATGAAAGAACTATACTCAATCCTCTTGTTTGATGTAAAAGAGGGAACAAGAAAGAGAAAGGATATGACGAGAAGCTTAAAGGTTAAATCTGATTTTCCTTGAGCATACCGTGGTATTTAGTCTATTATCTGATTCACGACGTGACATCATTTCAATAGGTGAGTATGTATACTGGAAAAGCGCCGAAAATGTCGGATGAATCGGCTACGTGCGAGTGCATGGTCCGCGCCAACACCCAAACATGAGTTAGGAAGGACGACGTCTGTTAAAGACACAGGCTAACATTGTGGAGCTCGACATTAAAAAAAAATGTCGATCTTTGCTATTTGAATGGACAAATAATCACCCTAGAATACAAAAGTTTGGAAATTTATGCTGCCACTGGCAAGATATGAATGAAAAAATAGTGTTCCGGTGGAGTACAAAATAGCCTAGATCTACACACAGTAAGTCATTGAAGAAGTTGGGCAGGTGAATCCGTTCAACTTGTAGATTTTCATTTTTTAAAACACTAAATAATCATTTTGATATACAAATTTTTCAGGTCTTCATTTTAAAACCTTATCAAACACACTTAGAGCATGGAGGATTATGTAGCTCACAATTTTTGAAACTATGGTTTATGTTACTTAGCCTGTGGTTTTAAAGGTCTATGGTCAAAGCAGAATGGAACAGCGCCCCGTATACTCATACGATAAAATAGGACACTAATAATTCCCACAATGCAATAAAATGAGTATTGACTGAGTGGGAGGAATATAATTATGACATTTTTTTCTGCTTATGGTGTGAACGGCACGAAAATGCTTCCATGCAAATTGTTGACTGTACCTTATCTTTTCTGTTTTTTATTGCCCTTTTGGCACGGGGGACTTACTGCTCAGTTGCGTTATCGTCTGAATGCTATTGTCTGAATAATTTCACTGCCACTTTAAAATTTGTGGGTGCATTATTGAATATTTCTCACATAATAAAACAAACACATTACATTTTTTGTATTCCAATAGTAAGAAAGATAATGGGTGAAATGAATTTGTATGCTTTCTCATTTAAATCTTAACCTTTCAAGTCGAATTTAAAGGACCGTTATACTCCTGACGTTCACCCAACAGTCAGCGTAGACACGTGTTCTATTTTTACCATGCATGGGCTATTTCCTCATAATTATTCCGTAACACCAACTGAAAAGAAACGGGATAAATACCTATAAGAAGATAAACTGCCATACAGAGGCGTGGAGCATTTGCGTCCGAATTGCATTTTCCGTTTTCATGTAATTGGTTTTACGCTAGCGAATAGAACGCGATTACACTGGAGATGGATTTTTAGGCCGATTATGGAAGATTAATTATCATTAATCGATCTGATCCCCGCTTACATCCCCTTTGAGGGCCGATTAGGGGTTTGGAAGATCTTGGCACGCCAGCATGAGGTACTTTAATTGCCCCCATCGATTTCCCAATATTCACGTCCTTCAGCCATTGCCTCCTTTGTCCAAATGCAAGATGTGAATTGGTCAGCAAAGTTTTTACATCTGCCCTGACGAGCTTTCAGTACCTTGAGTTTTTTGAAAAATCGATTTGAAGATTCTATTAATAATTACAATGTTTGATTTGTGTCACACCATTTTCCTTCTTCGCGTAGGAAAGCCGACTACATGTACATGTAAATTTCTTAGTCATATGCTTGTTTTGAATTATACCTCAAACTTGACTTTCTAATCCAACGTGCTTTTTAACTCTTTGCTTTGTACGTTAATTCCAGTGAAACAAGATGTGGATGATGTTCCATAAATATTTACTTTTTTTATTTTATATGTTCTTGCTGGACCTAAACAATGATAGTAATCCCACAAACACTTCGCAAACAATTCCTCTCTCCAGCCATTAGCATCTAGATTAAAAAGAAAATTGAGAATTTATATCGGGTGTCCAATTATGACTGTGAAACTATCATAAGGTGTAATTACCCCCCAATTAGAGCGATGTTATGTCAGAAACAATGCTAATATGCTTCAAAGTCCTCATAATTTCATAACCGCTCAATCCGGGTAATGTTCTAAAGCAGTGGAGTATAGCCAAACATTTTTTTCAATAGAGTGGACCACAAAGTAAGTTTTGCTCAAATGACACAATTTTTTTTTCGGAGAGAATTCTGTTGTCGTCTCCAGAACGTAGGGTAGGGTAGATTGTATCTCCTGTTAACCTACTACCGAGCTTATTCCATTTTTTTTTTTTACTTTTTGAAAACATTTCTGAACAAGTTTTGTTATTTCCATACTTGGTGATCAACTGGGTATCTTGGCCCCCTTTGGCCATGCCTATGTTGAAGATGGACCAAACTGGTGTTCTTACATATCAAATATTTAAGTGGTAAAGAAAATTTGATCCTTTTTTTCGAATGATTTCCGAAGTGATTACACAAGAATAATCGTGTTTTAAAGATTGCATCCTTAAATTGTACACATCCAAAATTTCCTCTCATATTTGATCGAGCTCAAGAAAGTTAATAAAAAAAATTACAGTGTTCAAAATTTGGGATTCTTACGCTCTATATAGTCTTAGAAATTTGAATGACAAATCATTCAAGCTGTTTGATCAGGTTATGCGTGCAACGAATAACTAGATTCTAGACACCGACTGCTAGCTTTCACCCACGTATTGCTTAGTTTAAAGTCTAGAAGCTGCTCAAGATCCATTTTTACTGTTGTCAGTTTCTGACCTAATAAGCATTGAAAAACAGGTACAGTATCCAGTTTCCAATGTATTATGATAAATGAATCACGTCTGGCCGTCAGACCACTGTAACCGTTGAAATTTGAATGGTTGAATTACGACGCATTCATGAATTTGAATTTTAAAGGGCATTTGATTCTCAAAAAGTTATTTCTCGGCTCCAAAACTTTGTGAGAGTTAACTATTTATGGTCATCTTTCTATTATATACTATTTTGGCCCTGTTCACTCATCTGGAGATGCACACCAAAAGCACAATCTTTAAGCCTAAACGTAGGCAAAATTGCAAGTTTGTCAAAACGGCTCAAGCTTTTACAAACGTATTGTAATTTTATGGGGTTCATTTGTGTGATAGCTTCCGTTCTTGATGAAAAAGGGGCAGTTGTGTTCTTTTTGAAGAAGGGAAAGACGTCATTATCGATTTGAGTAGAACAGAAGACATTTGCTAGCAACATCTTAATCCAAATCGACCGAGGGTGAAAACGTTCATGCCCCTCGGGTTAATAGTCCACCACCGTTATATACACACTTTATTGTGTAAATAAAAAAGCGTTACTAATCAATTCAACATAATATGTCTCACATCACAGACTTTGGAAAGTCTATTGATTTCCATAAAGGAGAAGATTTAGGTAATCTAGGGAATTTCGACAACGGTCTCATTAATATTACGGTTTTAAATGAATGTTAATCGTACGTAAAAGGGGCCGATAAATCTACACATAACTGAATGTTGGAATCTATGTAGGGGAGAGAAGACAGGGGCGTGAGGCTAATGATAGTGAAATCCTTACTCGTACGTCTGTTGGTAAAATGTTTGGGAACAGAGTCAATGTGCTGTTTAACGTTCAAGGAGCATCCCGTTATCCCGACAGAATAAACGTAGTGCCTGATTAAGATCTTGAATATTTACTGGCAGATTTATCTTACATACTTCATGAAACGAAATGTCGAGCTCTAATAACTCTTATTCCATTACTGGAAGTGTGGCGAAGCTACAACTGAAACATCGATGTGAATGTGAATGTAAATTTCACTTTTTTAATATTCTTAACCTTCTGTCTTCGTCTACTCTTTTCAGAGTATGCACCTTTTTCCCAGTAGCATCTTTACTTTTCACACTAAAGATTTTTTTCTTGATCTTCTTCTTCCTTTTCTTCTTCTCCCTCTTCTTACAATCGTCATCATCGTCGTTTTCCTTATCGCTACTCCTCCTCATGATCATTTTCATCATCGTTATTTTAGAAGAATATTCCAGAAGTCTATCAGCATACTAATGTCAGAATTAGATCACACGAAGTTGATTCAACAAAGAAAGGCAACATCTCTAGGCGTTTTCGTTAGAAATCATAATCTTCGAAAAGCTGACATTATCCACCGTGATAAATATCTGCGCTGAAGGGGGCATGTGCTGATACCTGATAACCTCGCTTCATTGAACAGCGAAGTTTGTCACGCCTGTACTCCCATGGTCATGCTGTATGGAGTACACTTTTTCCATGGAGGTAGAAGAGACGTTTTCCCATTATTCCTTCCTGAACGTTATGAAAAGGTTATATTTAAATCTCTCTTTATACAAAATATATCGGCGTTTAAGGTTTTAGCACATCAGGGATCAAATGACAGGAGAGAATTCAATGGTAGGAGGAAGACCCTAATTCATGATCATAACCACATCTATAGAGACCAAATCTAGAGGTGCGGTACAGACGTTTGTTAAATTTTAGCAGCAAATTGTCTTTTTGAAAACATGTTTGGTGAAATCATTTGCGTATTAAAGTTTCCATGAACACACCCATGTGGTCAGGATGGGTATTACATTGAAATATCAGGTTTATATAGTTGGTGTGGAATGTGAAATATATGAATGATATTTAGTTCTTTTGAAGGAGACTATAGAGGCGTAGTCAAGTGGTCCTCGCCCTGATCCCAGGGATGCGGAAGAGTTAAGTTGCTGAGGGCAGGCGTCTATTCAATGTTCACTTAAGCGTGGTATTAGGTACGGTTGACCTGCGCAACCGTTGGCCATCCGCCTAAGTACTTCACGCCTTAAGTCGATGTAATGCACGTCACAAACAAGGCTGAGAAAAGCCAAGAGGAAGAGAGAAACGCGGCCGAGAACAAAAGTACAAAGAAGTCATTGTGGTGGCTGATCGTGGGACAGTAGAGACCAAAGTGAGAGGTGGAGCACGACAGAAGAGAAAGAGAAGAGAAAAAAATGATCGCCAGTTGAAATTCAGCTCGCCTCAAGTACAATAGATATTTATTCATCGTAAATTTGTAATGGAAAGCGCTCAAACTTTTGGAATGAAAGAAAGACATTACTAATTGTTTTCGTACCCGTTTGGAAACTCGGTGAATTAGCATCCGTGAATCTAATTTCGCTGATTGAGCACAGACGAAGCCGATATGACCCACAAAGGTAAGATCTCTTCTTTGTTTTGACGATCTGTGAAGTGTATATTTTGAGGAAGCATCAAGAATAGCTGATGAAGTGTCAGATAGCTGAAATTATTTACCATGAAATTAGATTTCGGTGAAATTCAAAACATTTTTTTGATTTGCTCGAACATTTTACGGTATTTCCTGCACACGATCCATTGTTTACAAGGTATCCGTCAAATGGCAATTGTTTTTTACTACAGGAATATTTCATTATGTAAATTCAAAGCTTTAACTTAGAAATGTCGTTTTTAATATTATAACAAAGTCATTTCATTTTTCAAATGGTTAGATTATTTCATACTTAGAAACAATAGCACAGAATAGTTATTGACGGAAGTTTCACTGTTTATTTTGTAACTTTGAATAGCTAACTTTATCAAAATGTGGGGTATTTGTGCAATACACTATAACTATAATATTTTACTACTACAAAATTACTCCACGGTGTTTTCATTGATAAAATGTTAGAGGTAAATTTCTTTCTTACACAATACTTTCATCAGTCAATCCCAGGGGCGTCGATCCTGGGGTGGCAAAGGGCAGTCGCCAACCCAATGAAAATATTGGGGGACCAAACATATCGATTTGCCCCCCCCCCCCCAAAAAAAAACCAACAACAACAACAACAACAACATTTTGACAACTTGAAAAATTCATAATATGCAATGCAGGGATAATGTTTAAAAAGCAGTGGAAAGCACTATAAAACCACTAAACTTAGCATAAAAATACTATTAAAACATAAGAAATTGTCAATTTTTCGCAAAATTCTTTATTGCAATTTGGCGCACGCGTAGAGCGCGCCGAAATTTTTTGACTTATTTCACATTTGCCTCCCCCCAATCCGAAACATGGATCGACGCCCCTGATCAATCCTATCGCAAAATCCTCATGAGTATAAAATGGTACACATATGTCAATTTCCTTTTAAAGACGGATAACACCGTGGAAGACCCGTTTTTAAAAAAATGTCGAACTTTGCTATCTGACATATCTGACAGTGTTTTAATGGACAAATAAATACCCTAGAACACAAAAGTTCGGACAGTTATGCTGTCACTAGTAGTACGTGCAGATACAAATTGGCACATTAATTATTCTCAGCCGATAGGAAATTCTGCAACACAGCAGTCTATGGAGAAAAGCTGGAATGGTCTCTCAATGATTTTCACTTTTTTAAAGCACTTAATGATCGTTTTAAACTGCAATTTTTTCAGGGCTTCATTTTTAGACCACATCATAGATACTGGCAGCATGGGGAATCATGTAGCTCAGATTTTTTTTTAAACTGGAAACATTATTATACGATGCCTTTAAGCAAGAATGAGCATATCTAAAGAATTAATGCAATAATAACGCTAAAGATTTTACATCAACTGCATTGAAGATTGAGATAAACTGGGAATATATTCTCATTACATAATAGCCAGAGTATTGTATAGGTCGATCAGATAAAATTTCACGAATCCTTCATAAGGTGTAGAAACAACATAAAAATTACCGAAAATTGTTACATTTCCTATGAAAAAAAATCGGAGACACCTCCGAATAACATTTTTCATTCATTTTTAAATTTATTCACAAAAATTGAAACAATTTAAGTGTCTAAAAATAGTAGAAAATTGCATTTTTACCATTTACCAAAACTACACACCGCCTTTATGTTTGAAATATCTTTATGAAAAATATTACTTTATTATTCATAACCATAAGCAAATTTTGAAACATTGCATATTTAGAAACAAAAAACTAAATGAAATTTTGTTGCACATGAAAAATCAAAATTTCATATCAAATAACTTTTCATACACGTTGACATTTCGTGAACATTCTCAGTTATCCATACACAACCTAAATCAAAGCTCAGGTTATTTTTCATTTTCAGAATTTTACCCAATATTCAGTCTTTTATAGAAATTTACTGAATAAAAAGGTGGGGCAGAATGAGGTTCGCACCATGATTTGTTTAATTATTTCCATCCAGTTTATGAATTTTGGGAAGTTTAGATAATTCAGAGAAAATAACTAAGTTCACAATTTGGTAAACTATGATACCTAATGAAATTGACTAAAACGATGGCAGTCGTTCTATTAAATTAGAAATTTGAACTAAATCGAGATACAAACAAGATGTAAAATTGGCCCTTGCAGCATGATTAAAAACATGTCTGAGATATGAATCCCACTTTAAAACTATATTTTTTTAGCTGGTTTACATCTAAATAAATACTGTTACTTTTGCTAAGAAATTATGATGCTCATTTCCAACATTATCATTAGTTTAAATGATATCAGGGGCGTCCGTCCTGAGGTGGCAAGGGGGCAGTCGCCACCCTAATGAAAATATTGGGGGGCAAACATATCGATTTGCCCTTCCCCCCCCCCCCAATAATTTTGACAACTTGAAATATTCATAATATGACATGCAAGGATACGTTTAAAAGGCATTGGAAAGCACTACAAACCATCAAACTTAACATAAAAATACTATCAAACATTCACAATTTTCAATTTTTCAAGTTCTGTAGTGCAATTTGTTTGACATGTGTTTCACTTTCGCCCCCCCCCCCAATTTGAAAGATGGACCGACGCCCGGTTGTGGTACAATATTTGTGTTTAAAATGGTTAATGGATATTTAGAGTAATATTATAGACTCATTCCGAATCATTGCCCCTTATACCTAACTATCCTTGATTGTCCTTTGATCCAAAACCGTTAGCTGCTTTCGGGCCAAGTGATGACTGCAAGGACTCAATTTGCATGGATCTTGAACTAGTCTAGGGCTAACATCGGGGCCCAATCATAACTGGTCCAAGTCGCATTTCAAAACACTTTTATTTATCATAAACAGTTAACATAATGGCCCAAATTTAATGTATATTATGATGAAAAATCCGAAACTAATCGAGTCTTATTGGACAAATTTTAGCTCTGTTTTTGCCAGTTGAAATTGAAAATTCACATAAAGCTATAACTAGTTGGGTGTAAGTTTTCGTTATGTGGAAGAATTTCGAAGACAAATGGTCTTGCCTAAAAGTATCTGGTTATCAATGGGCTTGTTTTTAGCATGGATCCTTTGTGGTATGGTCTATTTTTCGGTAACAAACAGGAAATGGACTAAAATTTCAATATCAGGATACATCGACGACAGGCCTTGCCGATGGGTGTTTTTTCTTAACCACAGATGATGAATGGTGCAAATCCTACTTTGTTTATGTCGTGTGCAAGGCGTGTCATTATACGCATCGCATAGGACACTCCCGTGATAAAGAACACTAAATTTAAATTCTAACTCATAATGCAATGTGTGTATTTGTCTGTACGAAATGTCGGGGTGGGCAGGGTATTATGTAAAAGCCAAACATGGATGACATATATCACAAAATAATACTTTCATTTAGTGTCAGCTGTCATTTAATGGGTACGTGAACGCACAATAAAACCTACACACCTGTATCAACAGTTTTATGTGTAATGTACAAATTGGAAGGATAAATGTAACACATAAGTCGTTGCCCTTATAGATAACAGATGTCTTGTTGAATATTGGCACCAAATTCCTATTCTACCACCGAAGCAATCACTGATAACGTTTACCTCAAACACAAAAGTCTTTATTTTCAAGACTTTTTCTGGTTGTTTTTCCAACGCCCTGTGTTTTAAATTTGATTCCTTTAATTTCTGCAGCATGACTTGTGCTGTCTGTTATACATTTGTTTTATTTAGGAACGTACAATGGTCCATATTCTTAAAGTTATTTTTATTATAGAAAGAAAACTACCTAAACAAATCATATGGTAAATTGAGACACAGCTCCATCTCCACAAAACTAATATCCTCCTTTGATTCTTTCAACTTTGTGCATAATTATATCTATTCTAGGCGTTAGATTATCAGCAATGATCTCACGGGCGGGATCCGGGGGCGGGATATGGCAACTCGTCTTGTATTTATATATATTTGTAACTATCTAATGTTGTTCTGGAACGTAAAAATCAAGTATCATTTTCGTTACTTTACATGCAATCAAAGAGCACAAATATATCAACTATAATGTGGAAATATACCGACATTCGGTGTAAGTTGAAAGGGCCCATTCGTGTTCCGTACACCCAAAAATTCTTCCAAAGAAATGCGAAGTTGACGGCGCCGCGCATGTCTTGTGATAAAATTAAAAGCACATTGAAGAACCCCCGAAGAATTTGGTTCCTCCGTCCATGTTGCAGCGGAAATTAAAGAGAGAAACAAACAACATGTCACGTTTTTAAATGGGGTGCATCCATCGACGTAACGTATGTCTTATATTGCAAAAATAAATTTGAAACGCCAACAAATGTAATCAATTTGAAGGTCGGCATCCTTGACCGGATTCCTAACTCCTCCAGTGCGCTCCCTGCCTCCTCCTCACCTAATGACAGAACATCTTCGAGTCAGACGAGATTAAACCAGGTGTTTCTGTTATATACAGGTCAAGGTGGTATAAACCAACTTGGTGGCGTGTTTGCCAACGGTAGACCACTCCCCATACACATCCGTCATCGGATTCTCGAGTTGGCTCATCTCGGACTACGGCCGTGTGACATATCCAGGCAGCTCCTCGTCTCCCATGGATGCGTCAGTAAGATATTGAGCAGGTAAGAAATGGTGTAGAATCACTGAAATATGTTATCCTCCTCCTCCTCTTCCTGATCCTTTTCTGCTTCTTCCTCCTCCTCCTCATCATCATCATTATCATCGTCGTCATCATGAATCATGATCATCTTCATCATTTATTTATCATCACGTTCATCATCGTCATCATTATCATCGTCATCGTGACCGTCATCATCTACTCATCGCCATTTATTCATCATTTTCACCATAATTTTTATCTTCATCATCACCATCACCATCATCATCATCATAATGATGATAATAATTATCATTATTACCTTCATTATTATCATCATCATCATCAGAA
>JZLH01S0202208.1:113406-124276 GCA_001188425.1 Eucidaris tribuloides
AATCATGTAGGAGTAAGACCTAAGTCAATGATCATAACACATCTAATATGAGACGATATCTAGAGGTGCGGTACAGACGTTTTCTTAATTTTAGCAGCAAATTGTCTTTTTTGAAAACATGTTTGCGTAATCATTGCGTATTAAATTTCCATGAAACACACCCATGTGGTCAGGATGGTATACTGAATCAGGTTTATATAGTTGTGGTGAATGTAAATATATGAATATATTTATTCTTTTGAAGGAGACTATAGACGCGTAGTCAAGTGGTCCTCGCCCATGATCCCGGTATGCGGAAGAGTTAAGTTGCTTGAGGCGAGCTTTATTCAATATTCACTTAAGCGTGTAGTAGGTACGGTTGACCTGCGCAACCGTTGGCCATTCCGCTAAGGTACCTTCCGCCTTTAAGTCGATGTAATGCACGTTCACAAACAAGTCTGAGAAAACCAAGAGGAGAGAGAAAGCGGCCGAGACAAAAAAGTTACAAAGAAGCATTGTGGTGCGCTGATCGTGCGCAGTAGAACCAAAGTGAAGATGACGCACGACAGATGAGAAAGAGACGAGAAAAAAATGATCGCCATTGAAATTCAGCTCGCCTCAAGTAAATAGATATTTATTCCATCGATTATGTAATGGAAAGCGCTCAACTGTCTGGAAGAAAGAAAGACATTACTAATTGTTTTCGTAACCCGTTTGGAAACTCGGAATTAGCATCCGCTGAATCTCATTTCGCTGATGAGCATCAGACGAAGCGATATGACCCACAAAGGTAGAGATCTCTTCTTATGTTTTCCGATCTGTGAAGTTATATTTTGAGAGCTATCAAGAATAGCCTGATGAAGTGTCAGATAGCTGAAATATTTACCATGAAATTAATTCTGCGTGAAAATTCAAACATTTTTTTGATTGGCTCGAACATTTACGTATTCCTGCCACACGATCCCTTTTTCAAGTATCCGTCAAATGCCGCAATTCTTTTTTACTTACCGGAATATTATTATGTAAATTCAAAGCGTAACTTAGAAATTTCCGTTTAATATTATAACAAATCACTTTCATTTTTCAAATGGTTGAGTATTATACTTAGAAACAATAGCACAGAAATAGTTATTGACGGAAGTTTTCACTGTTTATTTTGTAACTTGGTAATAGCTAACTGTATCAAATGTGGTAATTTGTGCAAACACTTAACTATAATTTACTACTACAAAATACTCCACGGTGTTTCATATAAAATGTTAGAGTGTAAATTTCTTTCTTACCAATACTTTCATTCCAGTCAATCCCAGGGCGTCGATCCTGGGGTGGCAAGGCAGTCGCCAACCAATGAAAATATTGGGGACAAACATATTCGATTGCCCCCCCCCCCCCCAAAAAAACAACAACAACAACAACAACAACATTTTGACACTTGAAATAATTCAGAATATGAAGCGGATAAGTTAAAAGCAGTGAAAGCACTAGAAAACCACTAACTTAGCATAAAAACTATTAAAACATAAGAAAATTTTCAATTTTTCGGCAAATTCTTTATTGCATTGGCGACTACGCGTAGAGCGCCGCCGAAATTTTTTGATTATTCACATTTGCTCCCCCAATCCGAACATGTATCGACCCCCTGATCAATCCTATCGCAAGATCCTCATGAGATATAAAATGTACACTATGTCAATTTCCTGTTAAGACGTGATAACACCTGGAGACCCGTTGTTAAAAAATTCGAACTTTCTATCTGACATATCTGACAGTTTTTAATGGACAGAATAAATACCCTAGAACACAAAAGTTCTCGACAGTTATGCCGCTGTCACTATAGTACGTGCACATACAAATTGCACATTAATTATTCTCAGCCGTAAGGAAAATTCTGGCATAACAGCAGTCTATGGAGAAAAGCCTGGAATGGTCTCTCAATGATGGCACTTTGTTAAGCACTTAATATCGTTTTAAACTGCAATTTTTCAGCTTCATTTTTTTTTAAAGGGGGGGGAACCCCACATCATAGATATGCAGCATGGGAATCATGTAGCTCAGATTTTTTTTTAAACTGACAATTTTACGATGTCCTGTAAGCATGAATGAGCATATCTAAGAATTATGCAATATAACGCTAAAGATTTTACATCAACTGCATTGAAGATGAGATAAAACTGGAATATATTCTATTACTAATAGCAGAGTATTGTATAGGTCGATCAGAATAATTTCACCACTATCCTTCATAAGTGTAGATAACAACATAAAATTACCGACAAATTGTTTACATTTCAGAAAAAATCGGAGACCCTCCGAATACTTTTTTCATTCCATTTTTAAATATTCACAAAAATTGAACAATAGATAGAAAAAGTTGCATTTTTTACCATTTTACCAAAACTACCCACCGCTTTATGTTTGAAATATCTTTATGAAAAAATATTCTTTATTATTCATATCCATAGCAAATTTTGGAACATTGCATACTTTAGAAACAAAAAAACTAAATAAATTTTTTGCCACATGAAAAATCAAAATTTATATTCAAATAACTTTTCATACACGTGACATTTCGTGACATTCCCGTTATCCATACACAACTAAATCAAAAGTCAGGTTTTTTTCATTTTCAGATTTTACCCAATATTCAGTTTTTTATAGAAATACTGAATAAAAAGGTGGGGCAGAATGAGCGTTCGCCACCATGATTTTTTAATATTTCCAGTCCGTTCTATAATTTTGAATTTTAGTAATTCAGAGAAAATAACTAAGTCCAATTTGTTAACTATGTACCTAATGAAATTGACTAAACGATGGCAGTCGTTCTATTTAAAATTGAAATTTGAACTAAATCGAGATACAAACCAAGATGTAAAATTGGCCTTGCGCCATTGATTAAAACATGTCTGAGATTATGATCCCTTTAAAACTAGATTTTTTTAGGCTGGTTTAATCTAAATAAATACTGTTATTTTGCCTAAGAAAATTAGTATGCTCTTTCCAAATTATTCACTTAGTTTAAATACTATCAGGCGTCCGTTCTGAGGTGCAAGGGGCCAGTCGCCACACTAATGAAAATATTGGGGGCAAACATATCGATTGCCCTTCCCCCCCCAATAATTTTGGACAACTTGAAATATTAATAATATGACTGCAAGGAGACGTTTTTTTAAAAGGGGGCAGTGAAAGCATACAAACATCAAATCTTAACATAAAAATACTAGTCAAACATTCACAATTTTAATTTTCAGATTCTATGTAGTGCAATTTGTTTACATGTGTTTCACTTCGCCACCCCCCATTTGAAAGATGACCGACCCCGGTTTGGTACAAGTATTGGGTTTAAATGGTTAAGGATATTTAGAGTAATATTATGACTCATTCCAAATCAATTGCCCCTTATACTAACTATCCGATTGCCTGTTGATCCAAAACCGTTATGCTGCTTTCGGCCAAGTGATGACTGCAAAGGACTCAATTGCAGTGGATCTTGAACTAGTTAGGGTAACATCGGGCCCAATCATAACTGGTTCAAGTCGCCATTTCAAAACACTTTATTTATCATAAAACATTTAACATAATGGCCAAATTTATGTTATTATGATGAAAAATCCGAAACTATCGGTCTTATTGGACAAATTTTAGCTCTGTTTTGCCAGTTGGATTGAACAAATTCACATTAGCTTACTAGTGGTGGTAAGTGTTTCGTTATGTGGAAAATTTCGAAGACAAATAGTCTGCCTAAAAGCCATCTGTTATCAAGTGGGCTTGTGTTTAGCATGGATCCTTTGTGGTAGGGCCTATTTTTCGGTACAAACAGGAAATGGACTAAAATTTCAATTCAGGATACATCGACGACCAGGCTTGCGCGATGGGGTTGTTTCTTACCACAGATGATGAATGCGTGGAAATCCTACTTTGTTATGTCTGTGTGCAAGCGTGTCATCATTCTTAAGCATCGCGTAGGACATTCCCGTGATAAAGAACAACTAAATTTAAATTCAACTATAATGCAATGCTGTGTATTTGCGTGCTACAAATGTCGGGGGCAGGTATTATATAAAGGCAAACATGGGATGACATATTTCACAAAAATCAATACTTTCATTTAGTGTCAGCTGTCATTTATGGGTACAGTGCGCACAATTAAACCTAGACACTGTATCAACATTTTATGTGTAATGTACAAATTGGAAGTAAATGTAACACATAAGTCGTGCCTTATAGATAACAGATGTCTTGTTGAATATTGCACCAAATTCTATTTACCACCGAAGCAATCATGATAACGGTTTACCTCAAACACAAAATCTTTATGTTCAACTTTTTCTGGTGTTTTTTCCAACGCCCTGTGGTTTAAATTTGAGCCTTTATTTCTGCAGCATGACTTTTCTGTCTGTTATCATTTTCATTTAGGAACGTACAAGTGTCCATATTCTTAAAGTTATTTTTATTAAGAATAAACTACCTAAAAAATCATATGTAAATTGATACACAGCTCCATCTCACAAAAACTAAATATCCTCCTTTGATTCTTTCAACTTTGTGCATAATTATATCTATCTAGCGTTAGTTATATCAGCATGATCTCACGGCGGATCCGGGGCGAATGCAACTCGTCTTGTATTTTATATATATTGTGTAACTATCTAATGTTTGTTCCTGGAACGTAAAAACTCAAGTATCATTTTCGTTACTTTACCATGCAATCAAAGAGCACAAATATTCAACATATTGCGAAATATACCGACATTCGGTGTAGTTAAAGGCCCATTGTGTTCGTCACCAAAAATTCTTCCAAAGAAATGGAGTTGACGGCGCCGCCATGTCTTGTGATAAAATGAAAAGCACATTGAAGAACCCCCGAAGAATTTTGGTCCGGCCGTCCATGTTGCAGCGGAAATTAAAGAGAGAACAAACAACATGTCACGTTTTTAATGGGGATCCATCGACGTAACGTATTTTATATTGCCAAAATAAATTTGAAAGCCAACAAATGAATCAATTGAAAGTGTCGGTCTGACGGATTCCGAAACTCTCAGTGCGCTCCTGCCTCCTCCTCACCTAATGACAGAACATTTCGATCAGACGAGATTAACCAGGGTTTCTGTTATACAGCGTCAAGGTGGTATTAAACCAACTTGGTGGCGTGTTTGCAACCGCTTAGAACACTCCCCATACAATCCGTCATCGGATTCTCGAGTTGCTCATTCGGACTACCCGTGATTGACATATCCAGGGCTCCTCGTCTCCATGGATGCGTCAGTAAGATATTTGAGCGGTAAAAATGATGTGAACCACTGAAATATGTTATCCTCCTCCTCTCTTCACTGATCCTTTTCTGCCTTCTTTCCTCCTCGCTTCTCATCATCATTATCTCGCTCATCATGAATCTGATGATCTCTTCATCATTATATCATCACGTTCATCATCGTCATCATTATCATCTTCATCGTGACTATCATCTTACTCATCCCCATTTATCATCTTTTCACCATAATTTTATCTCTCATCATCACCATCACAAATCAATCATCAATCATATGATGATATAATTATCATTTATTACCTCATTGATTATCATCAATCATCATCAGAATTATCATCGTCGTCATCATGATTCAATGATATCACTCTTCAAATATTTTATTTATTCATCATCATGTCATTATCTCCATCATTATCATCATCGTCATCGTGCCTCTCATCTTACTCATCGCCATTTATGTCATCATTGTCACCATCATTTTTTAGCTTTCACCATCCACCATCACATCAATCATCATCATCATTCATCATCATTCATAAATGATGAAAAATATTATCATTATTACCTTCATTATATCATCATCATCAAAATTCTTACAATTACCTTTTAAAATAACTCCAGCATCATCCAGTGGCTTTCCTCTGCCAAGCTGGCGAGAGCCTCACCTAATAATTTAGTGTTCAAAATGTTTGCGCAGGCTGAGTGATCCGCTACACCCATGGCATCTGTTATATCATTTATAAATTTTGAATGTTCCCGTTCGTGCGGAGTTGAGTTTTTATCTTGGGTGACTGTGAATGAGCTAAGAGGGAACTATCAAATCTCATTGTTGTCCAACTCGGTCAAATTTGCAAGAATCAGTTGTGGCCAAAGATCTAGTGTGCTGACTAATGAGAAGTCCAACGGTGACTCGGGCGTAAGTGAGCTCCTGGGACCATACGATTTCTTGACTGGTGGTTTGTTTTTATTTGTTTTTCGCTGTCTGCATCTGTCTGTTTTTCTGCTAGGTTTTTTTTTTAATTATAATTTTACGTTATTTTTATCCAAACAACTGAAAGTGGTTGCGAATTTGAAAAGCTTTGAAAGCTTCGATCATAGTTCAGTCAATATTACACGCTGTTTATTTGCATCAATAACATAACCCAATTACTTTATTCTCTTGGATGCGCAAGTTTACCTCAATAGTCACTAAATACACAGATGAGCCAAGCACCGCGTTACCACAAAGGTGTATTCAGTGTAACATATTCCTATTATTGTTATTCATTTGAAAGAAATTCATCGTGTTTTCACAGGTTTGCGAAAACTGGGCGTCATTCGCCGGCGCATCGGGGCAGCAAACGCGCGTTGCACCCCGCGGTGGGGCGCGCACTAGCGCAGACAAGCCAGGATAACACCTCGATGTTCGCTGGGAGATTTCGAGTCGTCTGCTCATTGACGATCTGTGGCAAGGTTAATCTTCCAGTGATCAGCTCCATCACAGGTACTTCGAAATTGACTTCAGCTGACGGTTCAGCAAGGTAAAACGACATATCTTGCAACGATAAGGGGCGGCATGTCTGTCATGCCATATTTTTGTTTCAGATACTATGAACAGGTCACGCTGGACAGTGGCTGATGAGGTAATAGTACTGTTAAACTCTATGAGGAAAACTCATCCTTGTTGCAGTCAAAACACTAGAAGCCATTGTTGCGCAGGAAAATAGCAAAACTCGACAATGACCGCGGCCTTAATATGATATTTGTCAAGTTGTCGTGTCTTTATAATGAATTTATCAAAATCATCAATTTTTTACCACGATTCTTAATTGATTGTTAAATGGTTTAAGAGATGGTCCACACCGTCTACACCTTTATCAACAAACTTTTTGTAAACGAGACGGTGTTGTTCAATGGTCAAATATCTAACCTGCATTTAAACTACAAAACAACAAACACACCAAACACATAGACATCCCTCTCCCGCCCAGAACACAGAGTGAACATAATTTTTCCCTGCGAATGTCTACACTCGGGCTAATTCGGAGTGCAGTAAGCAATGTAAAATCAACCTGACTTTAATTTGATTTTGACACAGAGAAATCACTGTGTTGTTCCTTAAACTGTTCTTCTTGCCTTTTGATATAGAGACAATTAATATAATGCGGTTGTATGTCATCTTATGTAGGTATTCAAGTATCATATTAAATCAAATATATTAATGTTTCTAATTACCTATCTGCAATTGATTTTTAAAATGCGGCATGAAGCAGACAAGGGGTTACAACACCCCTGTTAAGAGCTGTTAGACAAAGAGAGGTTTATTTTACTTTCTTACAATCTCTACATTATGCATCCTAAGGTATGGCATCAAACCTGCGTGGGCAAATCAAGTGGCATCAGGTAATTGATCACCAAAGTCTGAAGTTTAATTTGGAAAAGGGAATCTACATAAATGTACGTGTTCAGTTTCGACTCGAAAAACATACTTTTGACTTCTATGTCGTTAAATCTGTTTCCAATTTCTAGAGACAAGTACTAATCAGAAAACAGAGATAGCATTGACAGACAAGGATGACAATGAACGTCCAACGACAGACATAACACCGGACCCAGTCGAAGAGAAATCCACCACGTCATCGCCGACGTCATCACCTACATCAAACGCTCCGACGAGGAGACCGTCATTTGCGGTGGACGATATACTGGGTCTACGAGATCACGGGAAAAGACAACGAGATGACGATAAGGAGGAGGAAAATAGAATAAAACATGTCGATGGACCAGGTAAGATGGAACCTACGGATCTTGTAGACTACAAGGCACAAGTTCTTCGCAACATGATGGAATATGCTCCCTTATGCTGGATTAACGCATCCCCTACCATCCTTGACATGTTAGATAACATACAGAAAAAGTTAGAGTATAATTATAAATAATAATGCGACTGGATGACTACTAACATTCATAAGACAATACAGAAAAAGGTTTGAAAGGTTATTGGAGTTGATGAAGCCACTGTTCACCACAATTTATCTTTAGTTCCAAGATTAACTCATACAGGCGTCAGGTCGCAGCTGCTTGTGCCCTGTACAAAATACATGCCAAACAGTGCTCAGTAGACTTTATAAATGAAATGATCCCCCGCCACTAGAAAGCAGGCGTGTGACCAGGTCTACTCCCAAATCACGATGTTTCGATTCTTGCTGGCTGCTACAAACACTCGTTAGATCGATAGATACTTCATCCAAACAGCTTCTGAGGTCTGGAACAGTCTCCCACACAATGTTGTTGGAACAATTTCTCGTACGGGGCTTCAGGTTTTTTTAAAGAGCCATGTACATAGGTTTCTCTTGGAAATTGGCAATTCATAAATCGAGCGTCTTATTTCCCCCATTGATATTGATAGTTTGTCGAGTTGCTATAAACCATTTGACTGGCCTTCTGGATCCTTGGTGTTTTGGTTGGTTGTTGTTCATATTCGCATCTTATATTTGAAAAAAAATAAGTAGATCGGGGTATTGTACATATATTCATTACAATATGTTTGTATTTCAATGAGTTTTGAAATCGTCTCCGTGTGTGAAAAATGTTGTGACATAAATGGCGAAAAACAAATGATTTTGCCTTGACATGTTGTTCGACGTGTTAAAATTTATCGCAATGAATAAGGTTTAAGCAGACGCCATCACTCGACGTAATTGAAATATTTTATTGTGCGCTGCAATCGATACCAATCAATTGTAAATCAAATTTAGCGTCATTCTCACATTTCGTTAGTTAACACATTCACATCGACGCGTCGATGCGGCATAAGCCCCCCGTATTCTTCCGACTATAATCACATCGCCATCGTCTGAACATTGTTCTCCATCAACAATGGAACTCAATTTACTAATGTTCAATCGCAAACATTACCTTCAGAGGGCAGCCGATAATTAATTCCCGCTTTAGAGGGAGAAAATCCCAATATTTCGTCAGCCAATATCCCGCTGAGCAACCGTCTGTGAAATTCGATCATAGCTCGTTTACGATCGATGGAACATAATTACCACATACTCTAAAACGATTAGGCGGATTAACTTGTTGTGTAGCGAAAAGCTAATTTATTAAAGTCGTTATGAAGATACATTCAGTTGGGAAAGTGCGCTTTTCCTCCTAACAACTACAAGATCACAAGAATCGTTTCTCGAGATAATTGTTCATACACCTGTACATATATATCTCATTTGTTTCTCATATTCCCCTATTTGTTCTAAATCCTGATTGTTTTGATGTCTTTTGTTGTTTCATTTGTTCCGCAATAGGTGCTTTCAATATCTAATTTTAACTACATTACCATAATGTTCATATTTATAACCTTTGTCATAAAATTGTATTTTCATTTTAATCAGTTCCTGTTCCTTTTTGCCTTGTTTTTGGGGTGGGGTGGTATTTTTCCTCTTTTGGCAATCCAAGATTAAATGTATAGGATTTTGCAATTTTGCAAATACAATAATTATACATGATCAATGAATAGGAAGTCGCAGGTATTTAAAATCCATTCTTTCTCCAGATATATTATCAAGATGAATCATCCAGCTTTTCGATGATATGCGCTTTACATGTTAATGAATGCTATTAGATGTTACTCTTCTTTTGTGGATGAATTTATGGTGATTTTTAAATATGGAAGATTATATATTTCTGATAGGGTTTGGTGATTTTCCACAAAATGACAGTGATAGTTGTATGACGATGATGATGATGTATTATGATACGTATACGATGAGGTGGTGGTGACTAATGATGCGTGAAGATTGATAAATTATGATTATGGTGTGATGATGATGTGATGATGATATGATAATGGATTTTATACATGGGTGACAGCGATCAGTTAAGAAAACAAGAAGAATAAATGGGATGATGAGAATGGAACGGAGGAATTACTAATTTTGATGTTTTGTATCCATACAAAATTACTTTCAGTTTAACTTTCACGTTATTACTTATTATATATGTTAATCTCGAAAGGATTGCTACTACAATAATGCTTTACTGAAAAACGTAGTGAGTTGTCAATTGAGCTATTATTATGAGAACATTCACAGTAGTTAGAGTACAATAGAAATACATTTACTCAGCCCGCGCAAAAAATGTAGTTTATGAATAATTATCGTAATAGAATACCATTAGTACTCTTTACTTGTAATATGAACATAATTCTGTAAAAATATAATTAATTTTGTGATAAGAATTTGGTGTTAAGATTAATGATGCGTAATATTACAAACTTTAATGATATCACATGAAAGGATCAGATGATACAATGTGTATTCTCGGACGTGAATGCATTCTCGTCCGCATATACCTAACGATATACGCCAAATCGATAACAATCATCGGCTAAAAATCTTTTATGTGCTGTGCAATTTTAGGTGCGTTATTGATTTGTGAGCGAAATGCTGGGTTTGTGTGCTGTAATATTTTTGCTTGTGATATGCCGCACCATGCTTATATCAACCTACGAGGTTTCTGGTGAGATTTCTTGCTATCAATGATATCAACATACTGTATGGTTAAGTTGGAACTATTAGCTTAACTGTTAGCGAGTGATTTGGCTAAATGCAATTGCAGGTGATCAGCGATCCGAGATAAAAATTT
>JZLH01S0202208.1:149636-161056 GCA_001188425.1 Eucidaris tribuloides
TGTGTCGTGTGTGTGTGTGTGTGTGTGTGTGTGTGTGTGTGTGTGTGTGTGTGTGTGTGTGTGTGTGTGTGTCGTGTGTGCGCGCGTCGCGTCGCGCGCGTGTGTGTGTGTGTGTGTGTGTGTGTGTGTGTGTGTGTGTGTGTGTGTGTGTGTGTGTGTGTATCAAAATTAAGACATTAAAAGACGAGTCAAAATAAAATGAATCGTACATAAAAGACCTTCCAGAAAAAAAAAGAAGAAGAAGAAAAAAAAACCCCTGTGGCGGGATTGTTACACTGAACAGTAGTACGTAGCACGGCATTATACTAAAGATGTGACACGCCTCAACTCACTTTTAAATACGAATAGTGAATTTGCGTTTCGACATTCGTCGGGAAGAGAGTCCCATACTTCTCCTCCGATATATATACATTTGTAAAGGAATTTTGATAAAACTTTGTTTTACACAATGGCTTTCTTAACAATTTTCTGTTTGAATTCCGAGTAGTACGCAAAGATATATTGTCGTTAAACGTAAATCTTTCACACAAGATTGGTGGAGCAATACCATTTACACATTTGTACATCATGGTGGCGATAGATTTCTTAAATAATGTTTTGAGAGTACACCACCCAAGATGTTGTAAGACTTGATCAGATGGGGTATCCCAGGTAAATCCGCCAACCATATAGGCTGCACGTTTATGCAATTTATTTATAGTTGTGCAATTAATCTCAGATCGTGAAGACCAAAGAGTTGAGCAGTACATTGCGTGAGGTAGAACAAACCCCCAGTATAATTTGCTTAATTGATTAGGGGTAAACAAATACATGTATTTGATTCGTCTAATCATTCCAAGCTTTTGTTGCATGACTTTCACTACAGAATTAACGTGGTGTTTAAAGCTTAACGTTTCATCAATGATAACACCAAGACACTTATTTTGTGCCACACACTCCAATTCTGATTACAACTAGGATCAAACTCAGATTTCCAAACTTTTTTTGAGGAGTTTAGTTCTTCACTGCACTATTTGGTAACACGTACAATACATGTATACTTCTCCTTAAAAGTGAATACACATTTTCCCCTGTGTATACTTTTATTCATATAAATCCTTTTTACCTCCATGATGAATCTAACCAGTGTCTTTCTCCAGTGTGTGTAATCAGTATTTCCAATTTCACATCAGACCACTTCAACACAGTTTAACTAGCCATTACAGCCCCCCCCCCCCAATCTAATGGTATAAATAGGATATGCACATCAATTACCTAACTCTTATTTTATCCCCATGGTGAAAATCAAAATGCCTGAACACAATGCTGACATTTTAATGGAATTATTCTGAGCTGTTTTTCACACAAAACTTCATGGCTTGCTTTCTTCCTCAAAATTGTGTTTAAGATTGTTGACTTCGGAAAGGCTTTTTTCCAGCATGTTTTGCCAAGTGTTTCATTAGACTGCCTCTATGTATAAATGTTTTTCCACATTCCTGACATTTATTTGGCTTTCCACCAGTGTGTGTTCTCATGTGAATGCGAAGTTCACTATTAGTAAAGAACGTTTTTCCACATTCTAGACATTCATGTGTCTTTTTACCGCTGTGTCTTCTTGTGGTGTGTTTTGTAAGACGTTCTTTATTAGCAAATCCACTTCCACAATGTTGACACACATATGGCTTTTCTCCAGTATGTGTTGCCATGTGTTTATTTAGATTAGTCTTCTGGACGAATATTTTTCCACACTCCTGACATTTATATGGCTTTTCTCCAGTGTGTAATCTCATGTGTGCAACGAGACTGCTCCGCATAGTAAATGATTTACCACACTCCTGACAGTTATATGTTTTTTTCTTGTTATGTCTTCTTGTGATGTGTTGTCGTAGATTAGATTTAGTATCAAATGCACTTCCACACTGCTGACACAAATATGGCTTTCCTCCAGAATGTGTTTTCATGTGGTTACAAAGAAAATACTGTTCAGGGAATCTTTTACCACATACTTGACCTCCATACAGGACTTTCTCATTGCTTATTTTCACCTGCCTAAAACTTTGTTTTGGATCAGTAAATGTTGTATAACACTTTTGACACTCATGGGTTTTTTTCTCAGCAATTTGCTCCATGTGCCTGCAAACATCACCCCTATGAGTAAATGTTTTTTCATACTCTTGAACTCCATTATTCTGTTGTGCAATTATTGTATCACTTTCATTATTTCCATGTGAATTCTCTCCATTGTTTGTCCTCACAGCACTACTTATACTTGGCACATTCTTGCTGTTGGATGACTCAAGATCCGTTTGAGATAAAGTACTGCATATGTAATTTTCTGAAATGAAAATAAAAATAAAAATAAACTTAAACTACACTTCAATTACATAATCCACCATTCATTCCAATCCAACGTCACTAGGGATATGAAAACTCACTCAGGATCACATAATTATTCAACTGGTGTATGGCCTGAAACATGTGGAAAAGCTGAAACTGAAATTAAATCTTCTCATGTATCACGTGGTCATGGCCATGTACATCTCATCTGTTTGATACATATAAGTATTACCTAAAAAAAAAATCTCACAGCATGTTTGGCTAAAAGCAACTTCCCTCAGATCAATGTGGCCAGGAAAATTGGTGCACATATTGATTTTTACACCACATAACATTTTGAAATGCTCAATGTGGACTGAAGTTGTCAGAAAAAGTGATACCACAAATTTAAAGACTTTGCATGCATGACATCATGTTACTTTACACATTATAAACAAAAAAATTCGACTGTTGGGCAGTTGATGGTTATGCCTCCGCCCTCTGCCCTCCCTACTCAATTCTGCCCAATCCAAACCCATGTTACACCGGTACTTTCCGGTAATTTTCCCTCCTTCATTCCTGTTATCTACAGTAAATGTGATTCTGCCACAGCCAATGTGTGCTGTGCATTGAGTGGGTCTCTGCATAGGCTAGGCTAATCCTTTAGTGAAAGTTTTGTGAAGACTTTGAATTCTGTTTAGATGGATCACTAATTAATGCTTATTAAGCATGACATATATGCACAGTTAAAAACACACAGTATGTACATGTAAGTAGTAGGTCTAGCACAGCAATCCCAGGCCTGAAAACACTATGGGCTGGAACTTGGATACAAGGACGATGGCACCGGTTAATGTCTTCTTTGAGAAATCATTAATTTCCATTGTAATCAAGTAAATAAAAACAATTTCATACACAGGTCTTTGTTGCCATGAAACAACTGTATTTTGAGGATATAAACATGCAGACCTCTCCATGTCAAATGTGACCAGATTAGCAGTACATGTAAGCACAAGTCCCATAACAAGTCTTAAAGGCCTAATTGGCTGGAAGCACAACTAGCTCACCCAATTGGTTGTTTGTTCATAGATATTCCGTACCCACCACGTGGCTCAAAGCCACATTGAGCCATGTGGAGCTGACAACAAAGCCCCATGTAGCATGCCCATGCTTAGAATGGTGCCAATAGGGGATATGCTATACCTATTCAGTATGTTAAACCTATAACCCTGCGGGAGGGGGATGCACTCATGTACAATGTATTATCGGTACATGCATGCCGCTTTGATGAACCCCTTTTCCATGATAAATTATTGCTCTCTCAATACCCAAATTTCCATAAAATGCCACTCGGGGGTCACTCAACACCACTCAGTATAGACCACCGAATCTCAGAGCAACCCCTAACTACCTTTAACCACCAGTATCTTGTGTAGTGCTTGATGTACGAACAGTGTGTGCCCACGGTCATCCTACCACAAGAAAACTTACATCCAAAGATGCCTTTAAGTGTGTTTTTGACAGCTCCTTGGACCCCTATTTCAGGATTTCATGAGGCATACCCCGTAAAGTTATTACACAAGTAAAAGAAATGCTCATGTATTTTCCTGAAAAAAACAAATCTAGACTTGAACTTATAACTAATTTTAAATAAATCGATCACCATCTGTTCTATTTATCATGTCCTTCCACTCATTTATGATCACATTCTACTGCTGTAAGTAATAGATTTACTGTATCTGTAGTTATGCCAACTATATTATATAGATTTTCACTGCACTATTTTGGTAACACACATAACAGTCCTAACAAAGTGAATACATAACCAAATTCTTGGCATTTTCTCAAGGGTGTATTTTCGTTTCTCTGTAGCATGGATCTAACAAGTCACCTTGTGCTTTTCTCCTATGTGATTTGTCATGTGTATTTCAAATGCTCTTTGATAACACAACACCCCCCCCCCTTATGGTTTTGATGGAACATACATGTCACCGAATTCTATATGTAACTCATGCCACAAGTTTCAGTGAAAATCAAAATGCCTCCCCACAATGCCGACATTTAAATAGCATTTCTCCATTTTTTCCACACAACACACCATGGACTGCTTTGTTCACATATTTCTTTCTAAAATTGCTACAGGAAGGGCTTTTTTGTAGCATGTGTTGCCATGTGTCTATTTAAAGTGCCTTTCTGGGTGAATGTTCTGGCATTCATATGGCTTTTCTCCAGTGTGTAATCGTTTGTGTGAAATAAGAGTACTGCACCGAGTAAATGCCTTACCACACTCTTGGCAAATGATATGGCTTTTCTCCAGTGTGTGTTCTCATATGTAATAAAAGAGTAGATTTCCAACTAAATGCCATTTCACACTGCTGACATTTATATGGCGTTTCTCCAGTGTGTAATCCCATGTGTCTGACAAGACTACTCTGCCGAGTATATATTTTTTCACACTCTGGACATTTATATGTTCTTGTGGTGTGTTTTCTTAGATGCTCTTTAGTAGCAAATCCACTTCCACTATACTGACATTTGTGAGTTATTTTCTCACTATTTTTGTCCGTGTGCCTGCAAACATTACGCTGATGAGTGAATGTCTTTCCATACTTTTGAAATTCATGACTCTGTTGAATAGTTAGTGTATCACTTTCATTATTTTTACGTGAATTCTATCCATTGTTTGTCTTCACAACAGGACTTATACTTTGCACATTCTTGCTGTCGGATGGCTTGAGATCCATTAGAGTTAAAGTGCTGCACAGGTAATTTCCTGAAACGACAACAATAAAATAGACTTGAACTTCACTTGGATTAAGTGATCCACCATTTATTCCAATCTACATGCACTAGGGAATATGAAATCTCACTCAGAATCACACACATATTTAACTGGTGTATGGCCAGAAACATGTAGAAAACTTCAAACTGAAATGAGAGCATCTCATGCGTTTCAAGAATTAACAAGCTCATGTAGTCATCACCACATACATATACACATCCATTCTATACATTTCATACATAACGATCATAGCATATTTGGCTCAGAGCAATTTGGCTTGGAAAAATAATGCATGTACTAATTTTCATGCCATATAAAATTGTCAAATACTCTATGTGGCCTGAAGTGGTAAGAAAACTCATGTCAATACACGTTATAAACAGTGAAATTCGACTGTCAGGCAGTTGATGGTTATGCCTCCGCCCTCCCAAGCCAATTCTGCCCAATCCAAACCCATCTTGTGGTACTTCAGAAAATTTTGGCTACAGAAATATTTTGAAGAATGTAGCTACATAAGATTACAAAAGGTATGTGGTATATTGTGAAATGAACAGGAGGGCAATTGTATAGGTTGAAAATATAAGTTGTTGTGTATTCAGTTGATTGATCGTCAGGGGGTGGGGGTAATTAAAGGGAGAAGGCACCGGCAACTAACAGGCATAAGTTAAGAAAACATTTGAGTTCTTGCCAACCAATCAGATCGCACGTACACATTGCAGAAACCGACCAAGCATGACAGATGCATGCCACCCGACGTGCGTTAGTCACGCCGTAGTAATGTATGCACTGTTTGAATCGATAAGCTCCTCCCCCCTATGACTGTTTCTGCAAGTTTATCTTAAGATAAGGCTTGCAAAGAGGTAAAATAAACACAAATTAACTAATTTATAGGGCCTTGCTGAGTGTGAGTGTCGCACAGTAGCCCTTATTTAGGCTGTCTTTATCACCATATACCATAATTCCCACAATACTCTCAATGCCTCTTTATTTCTTAACTTATGCCTGTTAGTTGCCGGTGCCTTCTCCCTTTAAATAGAAAGCAATATTTTGTAATTATACACCTGTACTTGATATACTTGATATCTGGGGTTTATAAATTAAAATTTTTCTGTAACCAATTGCTTTTATAGAAAGTGTATAAATACCAATGACTCTGTATAATTTCCAGGCTAAAGATGAAGTGTGTTCACTTTGAAACATGTTCCATTCATTAAAATGTTAAATGTAAACGTAGCATAACAAGTCAGTACTTTGCCACACCCTTGACATTTGTTGATATGGTTTTTCCCCGTTGTATGTTATCATGTGTACAACAAGTGCTCTTCGATCTCACAGCACTTCACCACAGTTTAACAAAAACCATTATCGCCCCTCCCCTCTTATGGTATCAATGTGACATACATGTCATTTCCCCGGGGGGGGGGGGGGGCACTTAGTATAATTGTGTGATACGTATGTGCCATGGTTGAGACCCCCATTTTCAGCCCAAATTTCCGTTCCAGAGCATCTCAATTTCAGAAGTCAACGGGAAAAAAAAAAAGAATTTTTCCAGTTCTAGAGACCCCCAAAATTTGCCGTTCCGCTTCTGATTTTTCGCTCGGCCGCGCTGCGAATGGCCGAGCCAGAGCATTGTCATTTCAGCACGGCGCGCCGGAACTTCGCCGCGGTGCAGTTCCAGAGCATAGCATTTCGAGGTTTTCTGAAGCCTTAGCTCCAGTTCCAGAGACCCCCATTTTTCGCTCAAGCCCGTTCCAGAGCCCCCGATTTTCGATTTCGGTCGAGTGCCCCCCCCCCCCGGGGGGTCATTTCACAGAAATCTCTTTGTGGCTGCCACAGACGAGTGTTTTATATGACCTCTCCCTTCCAGATGGTCCGCAAGGTTGGCGAGGTAATAAAACTGACCGATAGCGTTTCCGACAGATTTACCCTCAGATACCCCAATGTGATCGTTATACTACTTGACACCAATGGAGGTCGTAAGAAGGGGTTTGCGTCAGTAATGTAGGGTGAAATTTTAATATACTCTAGTTGATCGCTTTCCTTAGCAACAAAACTCCGCCCACCTATGTAAATCGGAATGTTCACTGTACTAACCAAAATTTGTAAGACCTATTAACCTTGCTTATCGCATAATTTGAGACAGGGTTACAAGACTAAACCACAATTTTCACCCTGGTTCCAGGTACGATTTGATCGTAGTGATATGTATGTCATGGGTGGCACAAGTTTCAGTGAAAAACTAAAATGCCATCCAACAATGCAGACATTTAAGTGGTCTTTCTCCACTATTAGTCTACACAAAACTCCATGAGTTGCTTTGTTCACAAAATTGTTTTTTCAAATGGTTGACATAGAAAGGCGCTTTTCAAGTACCGGTAGGTGTTTTTATGTGTCTATTTAGACTGCCTTTCTGGATAAATGTTTTTCCACACTCCTGACATTTATATGGCTTTTCTCTAGTGTGTAATAATCTGTGTGTAACAAGAATACTCTGCTGAGAAAATGTTTTATCACACTCTTGGCATTTAAATGGTTTTTCTCCAGTGTGTGTTCTCATGTGTTTAACAAGATAGGGTTGACGAGTGAATGTTTTACCACATTCCTGACATTTATGCAGTTTTTCTTCAGTGTGTAATTTACTCTGCTGAGTGAATGTTTTACAATTACAACTATGTGGTTTTTTTCCAGTGTGTGTCTTCATGTGATGGCAAAATTCACTATCATACCTGAATACTTTTCCACACTCCTGACATTTATGTGGCTTTTTACTGATATGTTGTCTTGTGGTATGATTTCTAAGATTATTTTTAGTAGCAAATCCACTTCCACACTGTAGACACACATATAGCTTTTCTCCAGCATGTGTTGCCATGTGTCTAGTTAAGAGTGCCTTTCTGGGTGAATGTTTTTCTACACTACTGACATCCATATGGCTTTTCCCCCGAGTGTGTATTCTCATGTGTGCAAGAAGATTGGTCTGATGAGTGACTGTTTTACCATACTCTTGAAATCTATTATTCTGTAGTTAACCACTTTCCTGATTTTCATGCGAGTCTTGTCTTGTCTTGTCCGATACTGCATAAATCACCTCCAGTGTGGCTATCGATGTGCAGACCCACATGCATGCAAGCTCAGGCTTAAATTTGTGCGCTGGTGAGCAGGTTTTGAAGCTGTCCACTTCTTTAGCTAATTTGATCCCAGGCGAAAGTGAGTTCCAGAGTGGTATGGCTCGTGGGTATAATGAAAACCGGTAACAGTCTTTGTTGCACTGGATGGTATTGTAATTTAATCTGTGGTGTTGTCTTGTCTGAGGTTTGCAACCATTTTCGACCTGTAGATGGCGTATGTACGTTGGAATCTTGGAGTATGTTTCTTTATATAATACGGTAAGTCTAGCGATATAGTTCTGCGTTTTTGGAGTGTGTTCCATTTAAGGTCCTCGATGATTTTGGTTACACTGCTGGTCTTCCTGTAGTTGTTTGTAACGAATCGTGCAGCTCTTCTTTGAACTTTTTCAGGACTGTCGATGTGATTTTTTTGGTAAGGGTCCCATATTGCACTGCAGTATTCTAATTGCGGTCTTACCAAACTTCAAAGTCTTGTATGCAATATCTTTAGTAGGTTGTGTACAGGATCCTGGATTTCTTCTTAGGAGTCCCAAGGTTTTACTAGATTTCGTGACAATTTGGTTGATGTGATTTGCCCATGTGAGATTCTTCGTCAAGTTGACCCCCAGGTATGGATGGTGATCCACTTCCTGTAAAACAATGTCCCTCAATTTATATTGATATTGGATGGGTTTCTTCTTGTGTGTCATTCGCATGATGGAACACTTAGAAGAGTTAAATTTCATCTACCAGATTCCCACTTACACAATGAATCAATATCCTGTTGAAACTTGATACTATCCTGCGATGAGACTATTTCCCGGTAAATAATGAGGTCGTCAGCGAAAAGTCTGACATTTGATGAAACAAAGTCAGGTAGATCATTGATGTAGGCCAGGAACAGTAACGGACCCAATACTGTGCCTTGAGGGACACCAGAGATGACTGGAGAATTTGATGAAGATTTCCCGTCTATTATTACCTTCTGGTGTCTTTTGGTGATGAAACCCTCAATCCACTTATTAGTAGCCCCTCTGATGCCAAGATGGTCAAGCTTAATGAGAAGGCATTGGTGAGGTACAATATCAAAGGCTTTACTGAAGTCCATTATACAAAGATCAATTTGGCTCCTGCTATCAAGAATTTGTGCCAAATCATCAACAAGTCCAGCCAACTGTGTTTCACAAGACCGTCCGCTCCTAAATCTATGCTGTCTGTCGCTCAAAAGTGAGAATTTCTCCAGGTGGTTCATGATATTACTATGTAAAATATGTTCCAGTTGTTTACATACAATGCATGTTAAAGAGACTGGGCGATAATTGCTTGGTTGAGTTCTATCTCCTTTCATATTGGTGTGACGTTAGCATTAAGCCAATCTTCTGGTAAGATACCTGTAAATAGATCTTCTGGTAAGATACCTGTAGATAGTGATTTTTGGTTTATTTTCTGAAGAATTGGTGAGATGCTTGAAGCACATTCCTTCAGTACTCGAGCAGGTATGTTGTCAGGTCCTGATGCTTTATGAGCTTGTAAGTTCTTTAGTAACTTCTCAACTCCGCTGACAGTAACCTTGATCTCAGGCATGGTAGGTGTATTACTATTCCCCAAGGTAGGCATAGTAGTAAGGTTCTCATTAGTAAATACTGAACAAAATTGCTGATTAAGAGCTTCGGCCTTCCCTTCAGCATTAGAGACAATTCTTCCTTCAGATGAAAGGGATGAGACGCCAAAAACTTTTCTGCGTAATTCCTTCACATAATTCCAAAAAGGTTTAGTGTTATCCGTCTGTAGGCTAGCACCGATACCACGGATGTATTCCCGTTTACTTTTCCTCAGTTCTTGGTCTGACTTTCTCCTTAAATCTTTAAAATGATCCCATAATACAAAATCTCCAATTTTGCGTGCTCGATCATATAACTTCCGTTTCTTCTTTATTTTCTTCTTTAATGCAGTATTGACCCATGGTAGGCTTGGTTTGGAGGAGCTCATCTTGTGTGGAATGTTGACACTCATTGACTGGTGTATGGCTTTAGTGACAGTACTTCTACTTGACAGATTCTTGCTGTCGAATGGCTTGAGATCCATTTGAATTAGAGTGCTGCATGTATTATTTCCTATAAAAGCAAAAATAGACTTGAACTGCACTCAAATTGAATGATCCACCATTTGTCCTCACCAAAGTCACTAGGGAATGTATTTAGTTTCACATCAATCGTATATGGCCTAAAAGAGGTAGAAAACCTGAAACAGAAATGGGATCTCATCTATTTTAAGAATTAGCATGCTCATGTGGTCATGGCCACATCTGTATTATGCATAATTACAAGTATCACCAACAATTATCACAGCATGTTCGGCTATATGTGACTTTCTCTTACAACAATTTAGCCTAGTAAAGTAATACAGTGCATATATGTACTATTTTCCACACCACACCAATTATGAAAGGCTCAGTATGACCTGAAGGACCTGAAATGAACAGAAATGTTGATACAGCCAATTTGAAGAATTTGTAAGTATGAAGTGCGTGACCTCACGTCAACCGTCATATTATGAACAAGTGAAATTTGACTGATGACAGTCAATAGTTACTCCTCATCCCTCTCTTGTCAAGTTTGTCCCCATTCCAACCTAATGTTGTAGTATTTCATAAAATGGTCTGTCCATTATTTGTGTTACCTACAGTTCTGCCATGAAACTGCCCAGCCTCAGGAAATTTGCCATGGGGGTGGGGGGGGAGAGCAGCCACCCATGGGGTTTTGCACGGTTTTTAGTGTTTTTGGACATTTTGCACTCTGCGCCTCGCCTCGCCCCCCCCCCCACCCCGATTTCCCATTGTCTGTGGTTTGGCCATGGAACAAGTTCTTGTCGGCCAAGAGAACTTTTATTTTGCTTGTTGTTTCGCTGTTCGGCCATACCAGGTACCTGCTTAGCAATGGTTTGTCTGTGGAACATGTTCTCAACGGGCCTACGGACTCTATGGAGCAGGGGGAGCGTCATCATAGGCTAGATGGTAAGCCTTGGCTTTGGTACAGACTGCTGCCTCATGGTTTTTTTTTTTTGAAGACTTTAGAGTTTTGTTCAGATGGATCACTAATTAACAATCTTAAAGCTCAAACATCTATAGAGTCTGAAATAGGACATGCTCCTAGACAACACAAATGCACACACACACACACACACACACACACACACACACACACACACACACACACACACACACACACACACACACA
>JZLH01S0202208.1:181329-200088 GCA_001188425.1 Eucidaris tribuloides
TGGGGGAGGGGGGGGGTTGAATCAGGTTCACCAAAATATGGAGAGTAAATATCAGAAATGAAATTGGGTCAGCCATGGGTGGAAGTTACTAGTGTTCAGAATGAGGGAAGGGACTGGGGGATCGATTGGGTTCGGCTTGAAAATAGTGGTAACTTGGACCAGGTTTCTACCCAATCTGGAAATGGGGAAACATAAGAATTTACTTCCCTCTTTTCCTATTCAGGGAATTTGATAAAAGTCCCTTAATTCAGGAAAAAAAATGAGGGAACTTTGTTTTTTGATTGGTCCACTTTTGTGGCCTTGTGTCCATACAGTGGACATGGGTCAAGAAAGAAATAGGTCAAAATGATCCTGGAATTCCATCAGTAAATTTTGTTTCCATGAAATGGGGGGAACCCTGTTGGATGTTGAGATAAAGTCAGGTAAACTGTGGGTTGTGATCATGTGTTCAGAATAGGGGGAAGGGGGGTTGCTTCAGGGGGTGGATGGGCTCCCCCCCCCCAAACATGGTAATATCTTTGGAGCCTGAATTAATTTGTCAGACATTGACAGGTAAGCCACGAGTATTGATATTGTGGTATCCATAATGTGATCATACCCTGGATAAATGCAAATACTTACTCTTGATTATTCAAAATGTCCAAACTATGTGATCACAAATTGGTTGTTTGTACGTGTGTATGTAGCATGTTGAAATTCCTGTCCCAACCTTCCAATTCTTCTGTGAACATGAACTTATTGATTTATTCACAGACTGTTTTATAGAATAAATAATGCACAGTCCTATTTCAAGCAAAAGTTCATATTATCCACAGTTAACTATAAAGTCTTTCATGTTTCCCCTTGGGGTTTCAAACCATTTGAAAATTAACTTAGGATTGATAATTTTCAGGAATGCAGATGGGACTGTTCATTTTTAGCTCAGCTGAGCCGAAAGCTCAAGTGAGCTATTGCAATGTTTTTTGTCTGGCGTCTCTCATTCGTCGTTCGTCGTGGGTCGTGCGTAAACTTTTTCGCATTTTCATCATCTTCTTTGAAAGGCATGATTGGATTTATCCCAAACTTGGCAGGAATGATCACTAGGGGGTGGGGGTCAATGGTCCTCAAATGGTACACCTGCCCCCCCCCCTCCCCGGGGCCCGAGGGCAGGGCCCTAAAGGGGCAAAAGTAGGTAATTTTCAAACATCTTCTCCAGATCCAGAAATAGTTTAGCTAAGTCACTGTGTGTGTAGATACCTCTACATGTGATGTTTGGCCCGTGGGGGGGGGGGGGGGGCAACATTGGCCCTCTGGGAGTAATTCACATAATCATTTTCTTTGAAGCGCATCAGTGGATTTAGACCAAAGTGGGTGGGAATGATCCTTAGGGGGAGGAGATAGAGGGTCCATGAAATGGTACACCTTGTCTCCCCTAGGGGCCCAGAAGGGCCCAAATAGGTTACTTCCTAACCACAAGCTCGTTTGTAACCAAACTTAGATGGTAAATGCATAACAGGGACCTCAATGTTTTTTGGGGGTCAAAGGTCACATGTAGGTCAAAGGTCAAATGAGGTCGAATGATGAATATACCTGCAATTTTCTATTGCATTTGGTATCGGCCCATCTGTAACTAACTTGGATTGTAGATGCCCTACATGTGTAGGGATCTCAATGTTAAATTGGGGTCAAAGTTCACTGAAGCAGGTCAAATGTTGATATAAAAGGGTGAGAAACATTATGGCTAGATTGCCTTGTTTTTATAAAAATTATTGTTGTAAATTAACTTAGCAGAATCAGCTATTATAAGGCTAGGGGATATCAGGCTCCAAGGGCCAAAACTTTATAATTGATGTTTTCTCTACGGGCACTACAGAGAGTTTGCAAGACCTCAGATGAGCATCGTGCCCCCCGGGGCTCTTGTTTGTCAAATAATGGACAGAAGTTGTGATCAGGAGTTATTGTCACTTACATGTAACCGTTAGTGTACATCCATTCAAAAGCCACAGTTTCATTCTGGTGATCCGCATTGTGCCCATCCCCTAATATTCACTGTGCCAGGTTTATTTGGAGACTGTGCAATGATAGATATGCCACTTTGTATGAAAACATGACAATGGCAATGCACCAAAGCATGATAATGGAGTACGTTGGCAATTCAGTGGATGTGCAGTAACATTACAACAGCAATGCAACTCATGGATTTAACCCATTGGCGACTATAAGAACAAGATATCTCGGGCTGCAGTATATAGAGAATGTGTGTTATATTGTGTTGTGAATGTGTGTTAGGAAATCAAATGTCTCCAACGGGTTAACATACCCTCGGTAATCAAAGAGTTATTAAGCAGTGACATTAATCAGTTACTCTGTTTTTCTTTATCTCTCTAGAACCGGTGGTTTGCACATTGTATGAAGATGTTCAGGAGTGGGCAGATGGATTGATTGGTAAGAAATACAAATTTGTTACCATGAAATCAGAATTCCATGGATAGTTAGATGTACTGAGTTTGTATTTGGAAAGATAAACTTGTTTGAGACTTGAAACAAGATGTCTCAGATTGGGGTCTGTGGAGAAATCCTCTTATTTTGAAATAGAATCTTCTCGCACGGGTGATTAACCATGGTAATACTAGAGTGTCAACATGTCACACTGTCTATTAAATGTCCCGTACACACTGGAGTATATGTTTAGGATGAAGTCTGCTAATCAGAGTAAAGATGCATATACATATGATTATTACACTCAAACACATTTTTGGGGTTAGGGAGATCAATTTATACAAGTTGGGGAGTGGTTTCAAATTACCACTCTATATTGAATGAAGCTTTAAAGAGAATACACAGTACTGGTTGATGATGGAAAATCTTTCATCAAAATTTCACATTTGATTAGTTTCCAGGTGAGAGTAAATTACATTTGCATTATAATGTGGGACTAATTCACTTCATATGCAATAAAATGTTGAGATATTGGCAGTTTGAATACCCAACTGAGTCAACTCAGTTGCTGCACTGTGAATGGCATAGTCCCACATATTGATTTCTGTGTTAGTACTTTGTCAGCAGTGGGGATTTGTGTCTAGCAGCATTTTTAAAAAAACGAAGTATCTTGTTGTTTCAAACTACTCTCTCCGTACTAGAGTGACATTTTTAGAATACCATCTGTTCACAGAAGGTTTGAAAGCAAGCTGATATCAAAATGCTGTTTGTTCTGCAAGTAATCAATCCAGTTTTACTGTGTATTCGTCTTAACCCTTTGCACGCAATGTTGCAATTTTGGCACATTCGCTATAAATTAAAATTTACATTGTAATTAACAGTAATAAGTTTCTCTGAACAAGTGCTATAGTGCTTATGCAACATCTATAGACTAAATACCATATTCAATAGTGCAATAAGGAAAACAAAATTTAAAGAAAAATATCAAAAACAATATTCATTATTATCCCCTCAAAATTGATTCAGAGTGCTTAGGATTAATTAAATAATGGTATCAGTAAAACAGTCCTTGAATCAAGAAATCAAATGGGCTTGTGGACAATTCATCAAGTAAATAGATATAGACAGAGACTTCAACCCTTTCCGTTTTGAAGCCGCTTCCCCCGACTCCTGTTCTCCCACTTAATCCTTAATCAGGCAGAGGTTTTCGGCTATGCAGATTCTGCCCCGATCATAATCAAACTTTAAATCTGGTTTCTTGAAATTGCAATTTTGTAGGCTGTCCGCATTGTCTGTCTAGGGGCTCTATTTTAACCATTTTAACATATTTTAACCCTATATTAACTGGGGGGGGGTCAATTTGACCCACCCCCTCGACGAATTTCGCGACCATGCCGCCGTGCAAAATTTTTTCACCCGTCGCGCGCTCGCCGACTTATTTACTTTCAAGTCTTGCGCATCTTTTGCAAGACCATTTTCGAAAAAATTGACATACCGTTACGACGCTGCGCGACTTTTTATACATGCATGTCAACCCAAAAAATTGCTCAAAAACGTGATTTCTGTACAAATCAATGGAAATTGTGTTTTCAGCCAGAAATCATAAATGTATGATTATTTTTGCTTTTTACTGGTTGAAATGAATTAATTTATGCTGTTACGATCGCAAAAGTGTCCCCAACAAATTTCATCAAAAAAACAATAGAAAACAAAAGGTCGAAAAAAACAAAGAAATACATAAAAATTCACAAAACAATGCAATACATAAGAAATTAATTCTCAATTTGGCAAATGTTTTTAGTAATTATTGTTAGAAATGTCAAAATGAATATTTTCACCAAAAATTAGCATTCTACTAGCCGGTAATAAGTGAGTTATAGGCGAAAACAAAAATTTCATACACTTATTGCATAATTAATTACTTAAAAATAGAAAAATAATTTTTTTGGCCAAATTTCACTATACAGTCGTGTAGTTTACATCCGGCTCTATGCACAATGCAAATTTTCGCGGCGATCACGCGATCGGCGGCCGAGATCTCGGACGGGGGGGTCAATTTCGACCCCCCCCCCCCCAGTAAAAACCTGGTCTGAAATAGCCCAGTTAAAATAGGGTTAAATAAGATTTAAAAAAAAAACAATTTTATTCTATTTTTATCCTGTTTTGATAATATTAAACCCGTTTATATTTCTTTATTGAAATATTTTCAGATAATGCAGATGAGAATGAGAACATTGGAAATGAAGACAAGGTTGACGGTGAGTAACACAGACATAAAAATAAGCATGCGGTCATGTACATTACCTGGTTAGACTGAGATACTGTAAAATTTGACTGTACTAATTAACTAGATTTTTGATACCATATATCATTTCCAAAGTAGGTGATACAAGAATAATCAGCTGTAATTTCATTCGATAGAAAGCTAAGTCAAACGCATAACTATCAATCAGTGCAGTGTCTTTGTTTTGAGATAGGTGTCACATAATATGTTGAAAGATGTAGAAAATGTATTTGAACATGAACCATGTGTCTTTTAAAATGTTTTTAGAGTAATAGTTTAAAGATGTAGGAAAAAATATGTTTGACCTTGAAATAGGTGTCATATATAGGGTTCGACAAATCCCAGGTGCCCGAGTGCCCAGGGTACCTGAAAATCGTGGTTTGGCACTCAGAAAAAAGAGAACTTGCCCAGTTGGGCAGTGCCTTTTTTTGCAAAGATCAATTGACCAAAACATCTTGAGTCTAGATCGATCATCATCACGCAATGCAGTTTGTTTGACAATTCATCAAGTGATTGCAAAGATATTCTTGCATATGTACAAGATCTTTCCTCTCACTAAGATATAATTTCATGGTGGAAAAATTTGGGCATTGGATTTTTCTGTCGGGCACTTACGTCTATAATTTGAGTGCCCGATTGGGCAGGCAAAAAAAAGTGTGTTTTTTAATTGAGGTCTGCATATAATACTCAAACTTTGTTGCAAAACAGTGTGTTGTTTTAAGCATCTGACCGAAATTGAGCCATGCAGGACTATTGAGATATATTGGGTGAACATTTAATCTGTTGTTGGTACTTTATTGTATCTCTGCAGAAGTGACACTGGCAGTATCTTCCAAATGAAAATCAATTGAGTTTTGAAGTAGACATGCTAGTAAAAGGTCCATTTTAATTTTGTTAAGAGGTGTTATGGACCTTTCTAAATCACCTGTAATTGTTGTAAACTTGTGGTTAATATTTTTGATAGATTTCTTTACGTAATCAGATAGGGAGTTTCCTGAACTGATCTACAGGGTTCTGGTCTATTCAAGTTTTCTATACTGTTTTTTTGTCATTTCAGATAAACCTGTTTCCAGTTTCAACCTATGCCATGAATGTGGACAGCTTTTTCAGGAAGAGGCAGAACTCGATGCCCATGTTGCAGAGCATACCAGAGGCATAGACAATCCACTACCGACTCAATGTGGAGGGGTATCAGTTGAAAAAGAAATTCCACCAGAGTCATGTGAATCACCCAAATCGCAAGAAAGTAAAGAATCAGAACACCACCAACAAAATTCTGGGTCTTCCAGGGAAATGGCTACTAACATTTCATCTTCAAGAAGTAATGTGCAGGTGGATAAGCTGGATGAACAAAAGGTGCATAGCGTATCAGAAGACAATCCTGCTGGTATTGACATGGAGGTTGAAGAAATTCCATATGATGATGAAGATGCTTATGTTGATGTAGAATGTGATGATGATATTGATGATATTCTTGTTGAATGTGATGTTGGCAACAAGGCTTCAGATGATGCAACCTCTCTGCAGGGGCCATCCAAGTCATCAGAAAAAGAAGTTCCAAGTGACACAGTTGATGAAAATGTAGTTAACAGCAAAAAGGTGGTGAATGCAAGATCACCAGCAAGTGGCAATCTGTTTGAAAAATTTGCAGCTACCCTAGGCATGAAAAGGGTTAAAGAGAAGTCTGTAGACATTGAAATCCTTGAAGATCTATCAGATGTGGATATGGACACAGAAAGTGATGTCAATGAAGAGAACGCTGAGGTCGGGAAGGATGACACAGACATGCCTCTAGGAGAACCTGCAAACTCTGAACAACCAGATACAAGTGCAGAATCCAATGTTGCAGGCACCACATGTAATGCAGTGGAAGAAAGTGATGCGGTCAGTGAAGTAAATCCATCCACCATTCAAGATAATGTCAGTGAAGGTGATAATGCTGTGACATCGGATGAACAGAACGTGATAGATTTGCCATCAACAAGTGAACCACAGCATCGCTTAGATGTTATTAGCAGTGGAGTTAATGATTACGAGACGGGCATCCGTGACCAAAGTATTCCTGGCAATGCTGCTCGTCATAGTGACAATGACAGTGAAAGTGGTATCAGTTCAGACAATGAAGATGATGGATTCCAGGACAGAGAGGAGATGGATAGTGAGGGTGATGCACCTGAAGGCAGCGGTCAGCAAGAAGAGTGCATTCCTATGGCATTGTCTGATGCATCCCAGGTTAACGACGAAGCATCCCAACTGGCTTGGAGGCAGTTTTTCTGCTCTGTCTGTCGCAAGGCATGCCTAAACGAACAAGCTCTGCAAGAGCACCAAAAGATGCACACCTTCCAATGCAAGACATGCTTTGTGTATTTCCTGGACCAAGAGAGTTTAGCCCACCATGAGGAAGACCACAGAGAACGACCATATTACTGTGGCACTTGTGGCAAGAGCTACAAGAGTCAGTTCAGCTTGAAGGAACACGAGTACACTCACACTGGTGAGAGGCCATTTGTCTGTCCGTACTGTCCGATGGGGTTCCTCCGTAACAAGAAACTGAAACTTCATATCAAGAAGGCCCATCAGAAGCTCATTAAAGCTGCACAGAAACCTCCACCATCGCCTCCACAATTGCTGACTCCCACAGTTGTACCAGCCAAGGGCAGAGAGACTCCAAGTTCGACCGTGAGCAGTGTTACAAGCTTTGATGCATACAGCTGCAAGTACTGCAGCACTGCCTTCCAAAGCATTGGTTCCTTGGAAAGTCATGAAGTGAGTTGCCAAGCAACGCTGGTGCGGAATAGAGGACACACCTGTGATATCTGTGGAGAATATCAGGACAATCTCAGTGATCTTAGGGGATCACATGGAAATCCATCAGGCACACTACGTATGCAATGTTTGTATGAAGAGTTTTCCATGCAAGAAGGGGTTGGAACGCCATGCCAGATTGCATCAGAGTAGTAATTCCAGTATGCCATCCAATTTAGAAGAATTGGATAGCTCAGGGCAAAGCAACTACACACGACCATTCAAGTGTCAGTTGTGTGAATCCACATTCTTAGAGGAAGCCCACTTACAAGTAAATGTTAGATCCACAGTATGGATGGACCGTGGCATTGCTTTGATTGCCAGAAGACATTACAGCAACGTGCTCACCTTCTGGAGCATATGTATACTCACTGGGGATACAAGCCCTTCCCATGTAAATTCTGCCCACTAGATTTTAAACGTCACTATGAAGTGAAGAGTCACATGGAGAGTCACAAGCGACGGGAAGGGAATGCAGAATGGAAATCTGCCCGACTGGCAAGACTTGCAGCAGCTGGAAAGTTTCCAAGTGCCACTAGTGACGGATCAAATGATAGAGAATCAGTTTTGCACAGTCTTTTAGTAAGACCTGCTAAGGAACTTCAGTCAGAACGGCAGGTAGAAGGTCTCGATCAACAGAAGATGACTGCTACATCTCCACAGGTTTTCAAACCATTCAAATGTCCAGATGATGGAAAGGCCAGACCTTACACCTGCGACTTATGTTACAGATCTTTTACTGCACGTTCATCACTGAAGGAACATTTGTATCTGCACTATGGAAAACCATACCCATGTAATTTATGTGATCGCCAGTTTCTACGCAAGACGCTGCTCATAGATCATACAAGAGAAAACCACCCTGAAGCAGATATTTCTGCTGTTGAGGAAAGTCAACCAAGTGCAGAACATGAAGCAAATATTCAGAGATCTTTGGAAAAGTACCCATATGTTACTGAGTATAAAAGAGTGAAACCTGTAGTGGAAGTTACTAAACGTAACATTGCAAGTGACAATGACAAACCATTCGATTGTAAGGAATGTGGAAAGTCATTTCATTTCCAAGTAACATTGCAAAAGCACATGCAAGCTCATATTAAGTTGAAACCATTACTATGTGATTTCTGTGAGAGAAGGTTTGTCCGGCAGAGTAATTTAGATGAGCATGTCAAATATCGGCACCCTCCAAATTCTCGTTCAAAGGATCCAAATAAACCATTTAAGTGTAACTTGTGTGATTCAGTCTTCTCCAAGCGTGCATACCTGAAAGATCACAGATATTGTCACAAGATGAAAAAGCCTTTCCGCTGCAATCACTGCCCGATGACCTTCAAAAGACAGTGTTTGGTTGAGGAACATGCTGCTCGCCGTCATCCAAACGAGTATGTGAAATCAGCCCCCAGCCCATTGCAGGTTAAATTGCCATTCAAAAAACAGCTAAACAGTGCGAAAATTGCTGCCAGCTTGCAGGTAAACCCTCTGAAGTGTCCAATCTGTGGTGGTGTTTTTTCATCTGCTGCAAATGTAAGGAGACACATGAAGATTCATAGCGGGGAACGTCCATTTAAATGCAGATATTGTCCGTGGACCTTTAGTCGTAAAGAGGTGCTGAAAAATCACATCCTGAAGAAACACATGGATGATGTCAAGAAGGAAGGTTCAAAGACAAATTTACCTGTAGACAGCCAAATTGAAGAAGATATCGAACTAGGAAAGCGAAATGTTGGAACTGGCAGCAGCGAAATTCATAAATGCAGCAAATGCAGTGAAAAATTTACATCCCCATCGGCTCTGCAAATCCATATGCGGCTGCATTTCCAGAGTAATTCTGTTAAACCTTACCAGTGCAAAGTTAAACAATGTAAGATGTCATTTGCACGCATGTCTGATCTCACGAAACATGAGAGATTTGCTCATGGTGTCTTGCTGAGCAGTGACCAGACTTTCATTCCAAGCAAGGTAGTAAATGTCAAGAAAGAACCAGGTGCAGGGAGTTCCAAACCAACAAGTGGTGCAGAAAACTTGCCTGAGGATTTGCACGTGTGTGAAAAGTGTGGCTCACGATTTGAAGGATTTTGGGGACTTGAAAGTCATATGAGGTTGCATGAAAAGCATAGCAGATTTCCGAGACCGTATAAATGCAAGGAATGTGGAGCTGCTTTCAAGGGTCATTCCAACTACACCCGGCATCAGAGGGTCCACACCCCAGAGTATGTTGCAGAGACAAAAAGGCTAGTTGCACTAATGGCAGGCAAAAAGAAGGAATCACAGGCTGAGAGCTCAACACCAACCAAACCTGCTGTAGAGGTTAAAGAGGAGCGACCACATGTTTGTCAAAAGTGTGGAACAGCTTATAAGTACCGACGAAACCTGTATAAACATGTTTCACGACACACCAAGACCCCTGATCGTCCATTTCAATGTAAAGTGTGCGGGATTTATGGGAAGACCAGACGAAGCATTTCAAAACATCTAGCTATACATGGAGTGCAGGCATCATCAAGTGTGTCCACTGAGGAGGAAGAGAATGCAGCTCACATTTGCCACAGATGCGGTGCTGGTTTTCGAACCAAACAACAGTTAGTGGCTCATGCTTCGAGTCACAAAAATGCTGGGTCATCTAAACTAGTTTTTACCTGCAATGTCTGTAACGCTGAATTCGGGCAAAAGAATGCTTTGGTGATGCATGAACGGACACACTCTGAAGTAGATTATGAGTTCATAAGACAAGGCGGCAAAACCCCTGCAACGAATGCATCTCAGAATGAACCACAGGATCACGAAAAACCTGTGCTTGTGATAAAAGGGCTGCAATGTCCGGCATGCATGAAGACCTTTTCCAAGAGATCAAGTGTAACTAATCATGTTCGCAGTCACCCAGAAGTGATATTTGTTAGAGAGGAAGAACCTGATCAGAAAACCAATCTGCCAGAGTCAATAGGGCAGGAGCAACCAACCCAGGGGCCACCTTTCACCTGTAAAGTTTGCAATACCAGTTTCCAAAGGAAATCTGGTTTATCAAATCACATGCATATACACAGGCCTAAACATAGCGGGCACAGTACAAATAAAGAGTCACCTACTGCTTCACAACCCCATACGACCAGTGAAGAGCCAAGCTACAAGGGTAATGTGGAACACTTGAAATCGAGGCCATTTGTATGCCAGATGTGTCCATCGACCTTCAAAAATAGAGCAGGCTTGACAATTCACATGAAACTGCACTCGCTGAAATCAATGCAAAACAGACGCTTTGCATGTAAAATCTGTCACTGTCGTTTTGTATGCAGTTCTACCCTTCGAAAACATCTGAGAATTCACAAAGGACAGTTTTCTCGACAGGAATCCAACCCTGTATCTGCTCGCGTGAGAGACCCAGTAATGGATGCGGAACCCGAAGGTGATGAAAGCATTGCTGATGTCAAAACTAAAAGGCCATTCAGATGTCGGATATGTGGGCTCACTTTTAAAGGCAAGCATCTTCTTGATGACCACATGATGGCTCACACTTTATCCAGACATTTGCAAGCATCACAGATGAGACACAAACAAAGTCATTCAAACCAATCCCCACCTGCTCAAGCACCAACCGGGCAATCTTTCACAGGAACGAAAGAGAGGCCATTTGTTTGTCCAATATGCGGTGACCGGTTCCGCATGGCCTGCACAAAGTACAAGCATATCAAGCTACACAAAGAAAGTGCTGGGAAGCCCGTTCGGTGCCGACATTGTGGATTGGGATTTCTGTCTACCGGCAATTTGTCCAAGCACATGAAGCGTACACATCAGCGCCGTAATGACCACAAAGTGGCAGCCCCTACCCAGAGTACCAGCCAGAGTGATTCCAGTCAAACGGAGTTGCCACAGAATACACGATATTCCTGCCCTTACTGTGGTGATTCCTACACCAAGCGGTGCAACATGATTAGACATCGTAAGAGGCACGAGACTGGAGACAACCTACCCTTCCGGTGCACACATTGTGGCTATGGGTTCAAGGGTGTTAAGGAAAGAACAAAGCACATGATGCGGGCGCATGGGGTGATGCCTGGAAAAAAGCCTCCAGCAGTAGCGACAACAACTAATGTACCTTTCGCTGGAAAGAACAAACATGTTTGTCCCTTATGTGGTGATTCTTTTCGATTGCAATCCGGGATCTACAAACATATGCGGGTGCATGCCAGGAGTGCTAATAAGCCGTACAAGTGCAAAGTGTGTAATATTGGGTACAATACACTTCTTGGAATAAGTAGACACAGAAGACGAGTAAATCATGGTTCTGTTCCAATGAAGAGCCCGAAGGTGATGCAACCTGATTCCACTCCAAGGCTTTTGGGCGAGATCAATGCAAACTTGAAATCTGGACAGAGTAGCAGTGTTGGCCATAAGTGCAGGTATTGCCCAGCTAGATATGAACGTCGGGCTTCCTTGTGGAGACATGAAAGAGTCCACAAATTGGGTCCTTCAGAGACCAGGCCATTTGCTTGTAAATTGTGTGGTATCGGATGCCATTCCGAATTGCACTTGCACAAACATATACAGATACATAGGAAGGCTTCAGCTGGGATTCGTACCGATCAGTCTAAACTAATGACTTCCCATCACTGTAAGAGATGTGGCACTACCTTCAAGACAAGATCCCTCTTTTTGGTGCATGCCAAGAATTGTTCAGCAAACAAATCACATTTTACATGCAAGATTTGTAACATTACTTTCGCCAATCAGATAATGTTGACCAAACATGTACGCAACCACAACACCGTACAAAGGGACATCATTTTGATCGGTGGTAGAAACATCGTGAGGGAAACGGGACATGAGAAAAAGTTTTGTTGCGACCAATGTGATGCAAGGTATAAGCGTCCAAGTGAACTGGAGAAGCATTTGGAGAGACATGCAGCAGGTTTGGTGAAATTCCAGAAGGCTAATAGTTCAATGGTGAATACCTCCAGTGAAGAAGTAATGCCTAGGAACACACCACAAGATAGTAACACATCACAAGATAGCAACGCTTCAGAAAACGATTTTACTCCTGATTGGCAAACTGGCATCGCAGAGAATCCTACCCCTCTTCTGGTACCATTCCACAAAGGGACCTACAAGACATCTAGAGCACGGCCGTACAAGTGTAACACATGTGGATTTTCCTTTATGACTTTGATTCATCTACGCAAGCATCAAAGATTACACAAAGCTGCGTTGAGCAAGCCCTTTGTATGCAAGATATGTACAATGGGGTACAACAGGCTGCTAGACTACCACCGACATTGTAGTGTGAATCACCCTTGGAAGAAGGGTTCTCCAGATGAAATCAAATGCCCCAGGTGCAAGCAGCCCTTCGACACAAAGACAGAGTTGGTGGATCACCTTGAGAAACAGACTTGTGAATTCGTTGATGAACCTGTGGAATCCACAACTCTTCATGATCGCACTGAATCTACTCTTCATGATCCTGTTGAATCTGCAGCTGTTCATGAGCCTGAAGAAGCTGCTCCTGTGACAGATAATGTGACTACTGAATCAACACCGGCCAATAAAACTGCACAAACTGGTGACCTTGTTTGCCCAATCTGTAAGTACAGCTTCTTAGTCATGAATCACCTGGAGAGTCATATGCGAATCCACGACAACTGGGATCAGCGACCTTTTCAATGTGTACGTTGTCAGGTGGGTTACAGCACTAAGCAACATCTTACCAGGCATATCAGACTCAATCGACTATGTCTGGAAGAAGCAAGACAGAAGGAGGCTGAAAATAGAAGTAATGAAGTTGTACCTGCAACACCAGTACCGGCACCTGTGAAGAAAACCAAAAAGCGATATACGTGCCCCCGATGTAACAAAGGCTTTGATAAACGTGCTCAGTTTGAGTTCCACCTCGAACTTCACAAACCATCACCAGACAGGCCCTATGTTTGTGCTAAGTGCAGTATGGGCTACAAGACTAGAGCCAACTATGTTCGACACATGAAAAAGGAACACCCGAAACAGAAACCCGCACAGAAACTTGTTCAGACAAAGCTGACTGCAGCCATATTCTCATGCAGGGAATGTGGCTACTCCTTCACCAAGAAATCCCTGCTACTTGAACATCGTCGAGATGGTTGTCCGAAGATTCAAGTGACTATGGTGCCACCGGGACCTCCGTATGCTTGCAGTGTGTGCAGGAGTTACTTCAGTTCTCTGCCTAAACTCAGCGTTCACCTCCATCAGCATGTCTTTCACAAGCTAATCCCATGTAGACTGTGTCCATTAAAGTTCTCTTTGAAAAGTGAAAGAGACAAGCATGAGAGAAACCACCCCAGCTTGAAGGAGCTTGGATTTCACCACGAGCCCGGTGCACAAGACGGAAACAGCCAAACATCTTCTGGAGGTGGTACAGCATCATTCCAAGTCAAGGTGGAACCTGATCTCAGCCTGTCAGCCACAGACTATCCCACTGGCTCACAAACTGGACCAACTGATGCAAGCTCTGAAGGTGTTCGCATAAAGACTGAGCCACTGGATGAACCAGAATGGAGTGATTATGGTGGAGGTGTAGAGTCTAATCAGATAGAGCAACCCTTACCACCACAGCAGTCAGCACCACGGGAAGCTACATCTCTTCCATCTACATCAAGGGCACCAGTGGTTACAAGTCAAATACCAGTAGCTGTTCAACAGAAAGTCCATCCACAGAAAAAGCTTTTTGGATGCAGGTATTGCCCAGCTGCGTTTAGTCTCAAAGGCTTGTGCATGGCTCATGAACGCACTGTTCATCGCAAGGTATACAGTCGTGGAACAGAAAGCCAAAAGAAGCCACTCCTAGACCTTAGCGACCTCTATGTACTGTGAGATATGTAATGCCGTATTCAAAAAGGAGTCAAAGTTGGCTTGGCATAAGTTGTTCAAGCATGGAATCGGAGTTCACGATAGAAGGCAGGCTGGTAATGAAAATACAAATCCTGAGGGAATTGCTGACCATGAGCTTCATCCCAGCCAGGGTAATAGTGGCACAGCTGAAGAAAGAACAAGTCCTACCATAGCACAAGAACCTGCAGCAACTTCTGCCAACCTGGCTGATTCTTCGAGCGAGGATGGCCCATTCATATGCAACATCTGTGGTTACAAGTTTGCATACCATTCAAACCTGATCGCCCATCAGAAGATGCATCAGAAACGCCCCACTGTGGAGAACACCCATTCACCCTTGATCAGAAATGAACAAAATGAAATGGTTGCCAGGACTTCGGTGTCAAATACAGCTCCTGTCTCTATGGCATCGGCTCCACTGGAGTATAGGTTCAAGAACACATCAATTCCGAATCACAAGAGACCACATAAGTGTCATTTGTGTAACTTTGCATTCGTACAGAAAGCCCATCTTGTGCGCCATCTCAAAAACCAATCCTGTATCCGCGGGACAAGTTTAAAAGGACCCAATACTGCTGGCAGAATAGGACAAATAAAGAAGGGGACTTTAAAGAAAAAGACGCCAAAAATCAAAGTCGCCGTCAAAGAGCACAAGTGTCCGATGTGTTCTAAGGCGTTCTGGAAGAGGCACAACTTGGCAGAACACATGAAAGTACACACCGGTGAAGGATTCTATCAGTGTCAGTATTGTTCTAAGGAGTTCACCCAGAAATCAGGCTGTGCAGACCATGAGGAGTGCTGCCCTGCTAGGATGAATTTTCCAGAAAGTGTCCCCATGATGCCTTTGCCAGAAAGTGTCCCCATGATGTCTTTGCCAGAAAGTGCCCCCATGATTCCTTTGCAAGAAAGTGTCCCCATGGTGGATTTACAAGAAACTGTGCCACTGTTGGGCATTCAAATCAAACAAGAGCCTCTGGATTAAAATACACGTATGTTTTTCATGAAAGCTTGTGGTGTAAGATAAACCATTTTAATGCTATAACAAATCACTGTTACAATCCTGGTAAGGGAACTTGATGTAAACATGAGCCAAATCTCAGTTTTAATCATTAAATGCTGAATTTTGCCATTTGAAACTTCTACGTCCTGCAGATCTGTAAATAGCTTTCCCTGAGGCTTTTAAGGCAAAAACCAACAATGTAAATTGTCCAAAAAGTGTTGATCAAGTTTGTTGAGACTTTTTTTTCACTAATTGAAGTGTATATCCACATCCGTATCCACAGGGGTACATGCAGAAAAACTGTACAGAGATACTCTACTAGTTCACATAATTGTCATTAAAACACTGCAACAAAGGTTTTATCCAGAAGGCATATGCGCATTGTGTATTTACAACAATTCTTGTCTGACATATGACAGAAATTCATGTAATGCCAGCAAACTCATTAGTTCAACATTTAATCAGGATTCTGATGCATTTATTCTTCCTAATAAAGCCATTTGCCCGCGACAACTTGATATTTCTTGCAAAGATCTGGTGACTACTGGCAAATTATTATGGGATGTGATAGTTATGGAATTAGTATGACATTTCTTGTGTGTCAGTCATTCATTCATTCATATTTGGTGTAATGTCACGAATTACAGCAATTTGTTTATCATTGGATCAATGACGAAACTGCATGTCTCATTTCTTGTTTGAAGTAACTTTTTTTATGTCATCTTGGAGCTATGAAACCAGATTTTATTCTCTTCCCATCTCAGTTTTAAATCTCAACAGGAAAAGTCACCATGACTTCATATAAGGAAGCCAATTGCATATGTTTCAGTGTTTAGATATTTTTTGTTTCTCTCCAGAACATTCATTGATCTTTTTTATATGTGTGTAGAAGTTTAATCCACCTCACCAACTATAATGAAAGCTTCAAGTTAATTTTCTGTGAGGGAAGCAGACTTATGGAGCAGTTGTCGCATCTCAAACTAGCTGATTTGATGGCACATGTGAGCTTTAGTATCGTAAAGTAACACTATTTGTGCAACTTCACACATAGAAATAAATCTGGACATTAAGACTCCAATGGGTCTATGAAAACACAACTTATGGAGGTCAAAAAGTAGAAAAGGGGATTTGTATAGACTTTCACCTGTGCAATGTTCAACTTACGCAGCTCCTCAAATGCTTCATACCTCTGTGTACATGTATTCTTGAAGCCACACATTGTATCCTTTCCTACTTTGGCAAAAGAAAGCAAGTGACTAAAGTGTTATTTCTCGTAATGAGCAATTCATTTCTGTCACTTACATTGGCATCAATGTTCCATGTCTTTTAAAAAGAATTCACAGTACTGGTTGATTACTTGCAGAACAACAACACTTTCATATCAACTGCTTTCAAACCTTCTGTGAACAGATGATATTCTAAAAATGTCAGTATAGTACAGGAGAGAGTAGTTGAAAACAACAGAACACTTCGTTTTGGACATATCTGTTACACAAATCCCCACTGCTGACAAAGTACTAACACAGAAATCTATATGTGGGACTATGTTAATTGTTGCCATGCACAATGCAGCAACGGAGCCTACTCCGTCGGGTACTGAAACTGCCAATTCCTCAAATTTTTATTGCATATGAAGTGAATTAGTCCCACATAATGCAAATGTAATTTACTCTCAGCTGGAAAATATGGAAATGTGAAATTTTGATGAAAGATTTTCCATCATCAACCAGTACTGTGTATTCTCTATAATCGAATGATTATTTCTTCTCCAAATTTTGCCTGCAGGTTCAGCATGGGTAGGGTGTTTCCAAAACACCAATAACTCAAAGTTGAGTGATTTGATACTTACTTCCTTTTGCCAGAGAAAGGGCAGTATTGTAGTACAGTGCACTCTCGTTATAAAGAATTCCTTGGGACCCATGAAATTATTTCTTTATCACAAAATTTCTTTATACATGTATCAGGATTGCAAAAACAATAGAATACAAAGAAATCAAACATATGGGACCAGACATTTTACTGTACTTCTCTATACATGAAGTGAAATTTTGTTATATCGGTGTTGTTTCATAGCAGGAGTGCACTGTATAACAATGATGGAAGACTGTGCACAGTAAACATATTTTTGTCAATTGTGTGTTAGGAATGTGCTGAGAAGAATATTTCATTTGTATTGAATATTATTTTTCTTCCCAGAAGCTCTACTAGAGTGTTTGGTGTTGTTGCTTGGTGTTGTTGCTGTTGTTGCCGTCGTTCTTACAATCACTGCTTCATGCATTGTAAGAAATGCTGTATTTGTATATTGTGCAGCATTTTTGTAGAATAGTTGTTGATGTTTCGGACCGGTTTGTTTGGCATATAAATGGAAATGACAAAAGAGGAAGTAGTCTTCAATTTAGGGAGCAATGTCTCAGAATCGAGTACAGTGCACTCTCGTTATAAAGAAGTCCTCGGGACCCATGAAATTTGTTCTTTATAATGAAATTTCTTTATATCAGTTTTGCAAAAACAATAGAATACAAAGGAAGTCCAAGATATGGGACCAGATATTTTACTTCTTTATAATGAAAGTTTGTCATATCTGTGTTCTTTATAACGAGAGTGCACTGATACTAATTAAAAGTTTCTGCTGTGAAAATTTCACAGTCATATATTTTATCTTTGTTGTACTGTACAATTATGAGAAAATGCTGTGACACTGAAATGTGTTGTTACTGCATACACAATTCAGTGTTGGATTGCTAAAGCTTACATCCCTCAAAATATTTTTAATTTACCTTTAATTTTTATTTCGATAGTACAATGGAACATGATTGAGAAATGTATAGCATAAGAAACCTGAATGTAAGGTAGCATTGAAGACGATTATTGTGTACTTAGCAAAAATTAATAAAATCATTCGGTTAGAGTTATATTCTTACATAGCAAAAGTGATTTAAAGGTTAGTGGCGTGATTGGGAACACTTGAAAATGCCTCAAAAACCAAATGAGTTGAAATATATACCAAGTACTGTATACACCAGCTGGAGTGGATCTCCCAGCTGGAAGGATTTGTTTCTAATTTGTTTACTTAAGGAGAATCAAGCATGAACATACTAATATTTTAATTCTATCGGGGCACAATAAAAATGGGACCCATAGAGAACCACACAGCAGGTTTGCCTGCCAGAAGGATATTGACATTAGTTATTTTAGAATGAGTCAATGTTTGACTACAAGATTTTCATAGGAGAATCCTTGCATAGTTATTGATTCCAGAGTAGTTTCAGCCCAAGTTCAGGAGCACCCCCAATCATGTCATTCTCCTTTAACCCTAATCAGGCTGGGCTTTTTCGGCTATGCTATATCGTGGGGGGGGGGGGGGGGGCGGGATTCCGCCCCTCCCTGAGATCTCGGCCGT